>NIJG01000223.1:206361-220304 GCA_002201625.1 Euglossa dilemma
TCTACGTTCGACGGTATTTATATCATCAGTGACTCCGATTTAAATGTTTTTCAAAATGGTAAATACGAATGGATTATTTCATATTTATCGAGTGTTGTAAAAACAGGAAAAAAAGTTTCGTTGGTAATAATGTTTCCTACTAGTAATTAATTACCGAACACGACCTCTATATGCAGGCCAGTCATGCGCAGATCTGTGGTCGTTGAATATTTCTTTTTCGATATGGCCACCGAAAGGTTTTATCGAAAACAAAATTAAAGAACGAAAAATCTACACGGACGGAATTACTGAGTGTGACCATCGTGCATTGGTAATTTGGTAAGTCAAGCTTATCTTTTTTATTTCGTTACTATCAGAGGTTACAATTTAAGCGTAAATTTGCCGAAAAAATAAAAAGACACCAGTATGAAAGGGAAGATTAATTAAAAATCAAGAGATCGCCATTCGGCTATGATCGCTTGGTTGCCAAAGATTAGCGACGCGACTGAAATCAATTTATAATATTTTTATGGATGATAAACGGTCGAATAACCTTTTGGTTACGCGTATTACAGGTTGTTCCGTAATTTTCACCATGATTTTGTTACTCCTATTATGTTATTAGCAGCATAATTTATTTAAGCAAGCACCGCTTAATAAAAAGACACGTTGTTTATATAAGTCTCGTTTATTCTCCTGTTACAATGAAACTCACAGCATTATTCGTATTAGCTGTGTTGATTCTATATATAACATGATTTTGTTTCAACCTAAATGGCTATGTTTTTCTCTTTTTATTATAAATCACAAAGTTATTTTAAGCCATAACTTTGCGTGGTATTAGTGTCTTTATATGGTGCACTTTGTTTAATGTTTTGTGGTACTTGTGCATCCTGGAAACATTATTGGAAATATGAGGTTTCCTTTCTATCGGTAAGTAGCTGGAGATTCATTCTTATACTCCAGCAAACCGTAGTAATAGTAATACTAATAAGAATGATAATAATAATAATAATAATAATTCTAGTGTTTATAATAATAATACTATAAATTAGTTCTTGTATTAAAGAACAAATCTCCTTTAATGTCAATTCCTTTAGGAGCCCAATTACTCTTTAGAGTTGTTAGCCTAAATGTGTAAGTACATATAATAAAATTGATTTATTTTACGAAGTGCGTTACAACAACTCATTTAAAGCATATTTAAAAACTTGCGTTGTATTTTGCGTTGCTGAAACTATCTGTTCAGCAATGTGTTACAACGCATAGTATAAGCATTAAGCATTAAGCTGTTTGCTTTTAAATGCAAAGTTATGCTGAGTTTTTAATTTAATATAAAATTAAACGTATCAATGGAAACTTCACATTTAAATAATGTTATATGTGTATATAAATTGTTTAAATATGATAGTACATACAGCGTTACTTCTACATTCTTAATTTCTTTCAGATTAACTGTATATTTGTTTTCAGTTTATTATTCACGATAAATCAAGAGTTTATTTTTCTGTAGTATTAACTCATATACTTCATAGTTACCTATTATTTTGTAACTTTTACTAATTTTTATCATTTTCTGCCAGCCCTAATGCTGCATTGTTATTGTACTGAAACATCATAGCACTTTTGTGTTTTCAGAAAACGTGGTGAGAATTTTTCATAGACGTGGATCAACCATGCAAAACTTTGATGATCTCGACATAGAGGGACGCAATCCCTCTCATTTATCAGAAGCAGATAAAGAGAAGGTAATGCACAGTAGAAATTGTTTGTAAAAAATATTGTTATTTATAATCGATAGCGAAAGAAACTGTTTAAGTATATACAGAGTCAGAATTTTAAATATATTGCAATACACATTTGTCAAAATTAAATACAAACATATGTTATTCTTAAAATACTATACTAATCCATAATTATATATTACGCAAAGTAAAATTTACCAAGGAAATCCGTGTTTTTGTATTAAAGGAACTTATATTAATTTTACTTTCAAATTATCGTTATATTTTTATATTCTGTGATCTATTCTTGAAATGACAGTTATCTGTCAATTTTATGAAATATTTGTATTTCACAGGAAGAATATGATCGAAAGCGTTTAATGAGGAGCAGTGTCACTGCTGAAGATGGCACGCTCAGACCTGTGTATTCTGAAACAGAAGATGGTGATATATGGTGTCATATATGTAATATTGCTCTGTTTGGAGCTCATAAGTTACTAAATCATAATATGTGTAATCGTCACAAAATGAAATTAAATGAATGGCCATATCCAGTTTTATTATGGTCCAAACGTTCAGATATTGTGAAAACAGCTCCACCTGTACAGTCAACTGCCATTGGTGATGGTCTGGCACCTGGAGAACCAGTACCACCTGGCATGGAAGATCAGATAACTAGAACAACCACGATTCAGATGAGTCTGGATCGACATAGAAGTTCTCCACTTGTTGGTCTTGAATATCTGCTCGAACTGGTTGATAATGATTCTTGTGAACCCAGTTATACATGTGTTTTGTGTGATAAACGAGGTGATCCTCGCACTGTTATGGCTCACATTACCAGTTATAATCACAGAATAACTTATCTAAATAGACATTTCCCAACAATATCGCGAGCAATTACGGAATTACCGCGTACTCCGAATTATAAGCGTGGAGCTAATGAAATATCTGTGTTAGTGGCTAAGAAGATTGAAGAGCGATTTGGAAGATTACAACCGCAGTTGGTAGACAAGAATCAATTTGAAAAGAATAAAATGCAATATATCAAACGGGTCTACCAGGATTACCACTTTAGGTAAGTCATAATATTTTTCTTTCCACGTTTCCGATTTTTTATACTGTTGAACGCAAACGAATTGAACACTTCGGTTCGCGGTGTTTTACGAAAGTTTATGGACGTGATTCGACGAGGTGCGCGCTAATGACTTTCGTAATTTAATTTACCTTTCCTTAAAATCAATGGCTGTTTCCTACGTGCAGGGAAACGCCAGAGTTAACATTTATGGATGTTTACGATGTGCGATGGGTAACAAACTTTGAAGAGAAGATGGCAGAAATGACTGGTAATAGTAGTACAAAGAAAGGTGAGTATACGATAATTTATATTTTTAATGTACAATATTTTTCTTTTTCAAACTATGCATTCATTCATTTAATGATCTTGTATTAAGATTCTCAACCTATCGATGAGAAGCAAGATGATAAACATAAAAGTGAAGACAAGAAAAACGAAAAATCATCACCGAAGAAAACAGATTCAAAGACAGATACTACAAAATCGTAAGTTAATACTTACCTTGAATCATTAACTATAATGTACAACATTTTAATTTTAATACCTTTACCTTTGCTTACTTTCCATTATCTTTTCTAATTAAATAAATTTCACGAATAACGATATAATAATACATACAATCCTATCCCTTCCTTCGCTAATAAATTGCTTTGTAAATGAAATATTAAATTAATGTTTTATCTTTTTTTAGGGGTTTCAAGATTCGTATTCTCACGAGGGATAAATTAAATATCCGTAAACCCCTAGATAAAGACGAAGAAAGCGTGAAAAAGTCCCCCAAACGTCCCTCTGACGAGACGAAATCTCTCTCGTCACTTTCGAGCATATCGAGTAGCCCATCGCCATCGCGTTCGAGGTCACGATCACCTATCCGTAGTCGTAAAGCTAGTTCAGTAGATAAAAGTGGTAAATATCGTAGTAAATCGCGATATTCGCGAGATCGTACCCGTTCACGTACTCGTTCGCGTTCACGCTCTCCGGAGCCGCTTAGAGAGCGAGATAAATGGGATAAGTATCGAGAACAAATCCGACGCGCCGAAGAAACGCTAGACCGCGCGTTAAAGTTTCACGAGAAAAATCCAGAAAAGCATCCGTCTTATCCTGACGAATGGAAAAAGTTTTGGAACAGACGTTACAAAGAACTGCAAGCCGAGGGCAAAGATCCGAGTAAACATGACTTTAAGCCTGAGTGGATCGAGTTCTGGAACAAACGAATGCGCGAAATCCATAACGAACAGTTACAACAGCGAAAAGAAGAGATCAGAAAACGATTAGAATTGCCGGAGGATAAGCCGCCAGAAAAGTGGATTCCGTCGAATAGGCGTGACAGATCGCCGAAAAGAAGTCGCCATCGCGTTGAGAGCGACGACGAAGTAGAATACGTCGGTACAAAAACAATTAAGACGGACTATTACGATCGTCACGATATGAGAGAGCGCGATTATGCGTATTCTTCGTACATGCGCGGAAGAGGAAGCATGTACAGAAGCAGTTATTATCCTCGAGGTATTCCTCCTCGCACAAGATCGATACATTACGCGACACCGTACCCGGTAAAAGATAAGTCACCGAGTCCTATACCAGATGAAGTATTAAGCGAAGACTTAGAAGTTGTTGGCTTACTGCGATTACTCACGGCACTGGAGGGTCAATTAGGCTCCCTCGGGCCGAAAATAGTATCCCTCCTCTCGAAAGCATTAGCAGCAGAAAAGGCGAAACCTAATTCAGCCGAGGAGCTATTATACGACGAAGAAGTGAGTGTACTGTTCGAAACGGTTAAAGAGAAGTTAAAAGGTCAGTTATTCGCAGGTATGATAGAAAAAATGGCAATAACACCGACGAAATCCGCGATACAAAACATTGCTCAATTGCTGCATAAGGCAGCGGAGAACAAAAAGAAAATGGAAGAAGAGAAAAAGAAGAAACGGGAATTAGAAGTTGCGAGATCGACGAGTTACATACCCAGAACGGTTTATCCAAGGCCGGTCGAGATAATTACACCTACAATTAAATCCGAACCCGTTAGTGTACCTGGCGTTGGTACTGTAGACAAGGTCGCTATAGCTCAACAAATAGCAGCTGCTTTAGTGGCGCAAGGTAGATCTAACGTGTCGCAAGAGGAATTAGAAACTCTTATCAATGCCGTTGTCGGAATGGCCGAGGCATCGAAAAATTCCGACAAGCCGGTAACAACTGCGGATTTCGTTAAAGGATTATCAAGTGGAAATAATTCCCTTCCGCAAGCCACGACGCCTGCACCGGCGACTTCGACAGTGGTAGACACAGTTGAACGCCAAACTTCTAGAATGGAGAGTCTGTCAGACACAGACTTGAAGTCACTTTTACAGAATTTCAAAGACTTAAGCACTCAGGAACAACACGGACTTATTAATTTATTAAAGAAGTTAGAGATAACCGATCCGGTTCGAGTAGAAAAATTTAGAGCATTTGTTAATTTGGGCACAACGTCGATAACGACATCGACGCCGAAAATCAAGTCTCCGACGCCAGATAAAATGGAGACCATTACCAAAACGAATAGAAGTATCTCGCCGTTCTCCGTGCGCAAGGGAAATCAAAATCTTATAGAGGAGGAAGACAAATGGAAACCTAAGATAGACATGTTTGCAAATGACGACGAAGAGGAACAACAGGCAAAGAATGACAGCGAGGACAAACAGAAAACGAAGTTAGATCTGTCAGATGACGATGACGATTACACTTTCGAAGACATTTATAAAGCGGCGGATAAAAATGTTAGCGAAAATGAGAAAGCGAAGAAAAAGTCACGGGCTTTTTCGAAATCAATGTCAAATTCACCGAGATCGTGGACACACTCTCATTCTCGTTCGAGATCGCGCTCCCCGGTACGGTCAAAAGAACTGACGAAAACTAACGATCCAAATGCGATTTTAAATGAGACCAAACGATTAATAGCCAATATAATGGGCGATCTTCCAAATAAATACGTGCCAAAATCGCATTTGCAGCTGGGAAATGAAAGTAACGAACAGAGTATGACAAAATCGGTAGACCCGATGTCTAATACGTCGACAGCTTCAGTGCCGAACTTTTATAATCAGGATTACGTTCAGAATAATCAACAATCTTGCTCCCGTCCACAAGGACCTCCTTTAAGTTATCCAAATATGTCCAACCAACAGTTTCCAAATTATCCTCAACAAGTTTATAGTGGTAATCAGGGTTATATGGACAATAGTTATAATTATCAAGGTTACGGTGGTCTAGGAAATCAGGGTCAATACAGTGGACCGTCCATGACATCGAATCAATATCCGACTCAACAAAATTACGATGGATCAGCTTACGCTGCACCACCCACAGGTCATTCTTCTAGCTATTCACAGCAACAGCCACAGCAATATGGAAATTACGTGCAACAACAGCGTTTCTATTAAAGTGACATTCAACTTGAGGATCGCTCAGAATATATGGAACTATTACATAATTGTAAACTATTTGCAATTGTTATGGGACTAGTTTTTACCTTAGACACTGTGCTAGTGTCTACTGGGAATGTTTAAATGTTACTAGTTCATGAATCTTAATTGAGGTATAGAAATGACCAGGATTCTGTCTTAACTTCTAATTTAATTCGAATAATATTGTAAATACGTTTTAACATCCGTTATAAATAGTGATGACTTTCCTCACTACTACGTTACGTAAGGACTATCCTGATCATTTCTATGTGAAAGAAAAAAAAGTTGAAAATACGCTTATTTCATTGTCACAGGACTTCCCGATAACAAGTTTATTTCCCTGTCGTTTTTTATACGTTTATAATCGCGCGTCTTGCCTCGTCGGTTACGAGAAATTGAAATACGCAAAGAAAACGTTGAAATTTTTTCTTTAAAGTGCGCATTGGCGTGGAGTGAATGTGGATTTTCTAATGATGGAGTGTTTAAAAAGCAAACAAAAATAAAATATATATATGAGAAAGACGGTTATCACCGGGACGAAAGTAAGTAGAGCAAAAAAAAAAAAAAAACAAAAAGAAACTTGAAACGAAAAAACGACTTTACTCTTAAATTACAGTTTGCAATAATATATTTTAATTAAATTTTATTAATCGGTGTTACGTTCATCATCTTTATAATTTAGCAGTTTCAGATACGTGTGATAAAATGTCAAAGGAGTCGAAAGTAACGATGTTATTTTTACAAGCACTTTTAATGTTTAAAGAAATATATATATATATTATATATATATAATAGCAAGAATAACTATGTGTAATTTTTCAATAAAAAAAAAGAAAAAGTTGTAAAAGAGCATTAGAGTAAACGAGTAAACAAATAACCTTCGTTTGTAAATATTTTTAAGCGTGTAAGTTTTTTCATGTCTCCGTGAAACTACAAAGATACAAAGGAACATGTTTTCTTAATACTCGATAATAGTACTAATAAAGTTATCCATAAGTTTAACTGTATAAAGAAGGAAAAAAACCACATAAACAAGCTATATTTCATCTTACGTCTCGTAATTTCCATTCTAACAAATACTACGAAAAAAAAATAAAGAAGGAAAAACGAAAACTTATGCAACACGTACACAAATATATTCCAGTCTTCGAGAACGAGTAGGAATCTGACTTGGACACGATGATTATTTTATATTTTATTAATGCGATAATGAAATAATCGATAATATTAATACCATGTGGCTGCACAGTGCACATTGACTAGAGAATTATAAAGATTTTTAGCTATTTCGCGCTTATTTGATACACACAGAATACCATCATCTGTCGTATCACAACGAATCGTATAATTATATATATATATATCTATGTGTGTGTGTATATATATATGTATATATATACATATAAATGTATATATATATAAATATATATAAATTAATCAAACAAAGCTCACGATGCGGTTCGTACAATATTTACACGTTTCTTTACAGACTTTACTGGAACGTATTAAAAATTTCCTACTTCGGCACGAGACCTCTCGTCTTTGGATAAACCGGCGCTGGAATTTGTTGTACCTTGCCAACACTTTTAGGTCGTATTTTCGCAGATTGTAAACGTGGCTTTGATCTAAGCTTCGCGCTAGACGCGTCCACGTCGATGTCACCTTCGTCCCTCAGCGCTTCCTCGAGAACAGCCTGAATCGTAGGTGCGATAGCAGGTCCCTGATAATCCAGCGTTGTTCTAGCTGGCATATCCAGGTCTAAATTCAACACGTTTTCACCGGCGTAACGACAGCCTCTTTCCATAGCCAGGGCAATTCGTGCATACTCTGAGACTGGCCTACGGGCACCAGGAATCGACGTAGGCCTCTTTATCATGTCTATACTGGACGGTTCCGGCTCTTTCAACATCCAACAGTCTTCCTCCTCGTCAAGGTGGATCCTCGATAGTATCTTATTCTTCTCCTCCTCTGGAATGAAATTCTCTATTATAAGGTACTTGAGCTTCAACTCCTTCATTAGCTCGTGTTGAGTCTGCTCCAAGTCTCTCCTGTCCCTGTTAAAATCATTAGTAACGTCTTCGAGCTCTTGCTTAAGAACCTGTAACTTGTTGAAGCATTTCCTCAGCTTCTTCGATTTCACATCCACCTCTTGTTGCAGATTCGAATAGGTCTCTTTCACGCCTAGCATCGTCAGCTCCTCGTCCTCGAGCTTCTGCTGCATCTCGACCTCTCGCTTCTTCCTCTCAGCGATTTCAGCAGCCTTCTGTTCCAGTGCCCTCTGTTGCTCGTTTGTATGGTCGATTATGTTCTTACCTCCGCAAAGCATCTTACTTTCCAGATCCTTGATTCTCATTATAAGCGTCTCTGTCTCTTGCTTCTCGGCCCTCAGCTGTTCAGCGATTAACTTCTTGTCCGTCTCCATTTTGTTATCCTCGCCTCGGCTGTCTTCCGCCTCGGATTCTGAATCGACTGCTTCGTCCTCTTTCTTCTTCTTCGACTTCTTCTTCCGCTTCACCACCGTACCCTTCTGGGCTAGCTTCTCCTTCAACCGGCCAATCTCTTCCTGGTACTGTCTCAACAACGCGTCCTTGGGGTCTTCGTTTATCCTTGGCTTGTTCTTGATATTCTTGGCTCGGTTCGCGTACCGCAGCGTGGTCAAGGTCTCGTCGTAATTGTAACTCGCCGGGCCGATGTTGGCGACCATGATGGTCTTGGAGTTGCCGCCTAGAGAGTCCTGCAGCAGCCGTGTTAATTTAGAATCCCTGTACGGTACGTGCGTGGTTTTCCCGTCGACCAACGCCGATATTACGTTCCCTAACGCTGACAAGCTTAAATTGATCTTACTAGCCTCCTTCAGCCTCTCGCCGGAGGCCCCGGTCTTGCTCTGCCTTTCACTACCCGCGAGATCGACCAGGTTCAAACGGCCGACCCTGATCCCACCGCTGTCGCCGATCGATCCCATTTCAATGGTAATCAAAAATATCGCGTGCGACCTAGAGCTGTGCTCGTTCATGTTCGTTGCGCCTATGGTTCTATTCTGGTTTCCAGTGTTCATCAGCTGTTGAATCTCCACGGCGCTCTTGCACACCGACGTGGACAAGTCCTTGACAAACACGCCGGTGTCCGGCTTCTCTTTCAACTCGAATCTCAGGCTCTGGTCGGGCTGCAAAAGGTCTCGAATCTCTTCCTGGTATATCTCGAGGTAACTCGCACGCACCAGGTACTGCATGTTCTCCGATCTACCTATGTGATTAAAAATATGCTCGAACGAGCGCGGAATTACGCCACGTCTGTCGTGGTCGCTCTTCAGGCCTTCCATGGTATACGTTTTCCCAGTACCGGTTTGTCCGTAAGCGAAGATAGTGCCGTTGAAACCGTCCAGGACCGAAGATACCAACGGCCTGACCGTCTCCTCGTAGAGGTCTTGCTGGCTGGAATTCCAATCGTAGACCGCGTCGAATGTAAAGACTTTCACATTATCGCTGGACGGATCGTCCCGCGGGTGACGAATCTCGACCACTCCCCTCGACGGGTACACGTCGACCACGCGCATGTAACCACGGGTCAGTTCCTTCTCGTCCATCGGTCTGCAACGCACGACCACCTGGACGCACTGGGTCACAACGTCCGACGAGCTGCTCGACTTCATGCTCTTCTTTTTCCAGGTTTTCAGCTGGTTGTCCGACTTATCCATGTCGACGGCCGATCCTTCACCTGTGCAACGAGAGAAACGCAACGGTCAACCGACACTGAATCCGGGGACCCCAAAGCAGCTGCTTCGCAAAATCAATAATCTCGGCCCCCTTGTGAAAAATTGTGAAATAATCATGCGGTGACATGTAACATATATCGCCGGTTTAGGGACACGGCGATCGTCGTGCTTTTGTAAATAAAGAAAAGTTCTGCGAGAGAGAAACGTGCCACGACTCCTTTTCTTTTAATTAAGTATAGTTTGCACTCCTTTTAATAATTGTTGCCGTTAATGGAGAAGTGACGAACAAGACGCCGGTTGACGTAACTGTTTGTACTTGAGTGACTTTTCGCGTGTAGGATGTGCTGTGTAGGATCCGTTGCATGGTCATTGATTAATCGAAACATGATTGTTTTATTCCCGGGGAAACCTGTCCTTCTTCGTTAACCGCAACAAGCGCGAGGAAAATGGGATTCTGGAATACTATACTGATTTCTTGCTTCTTAATAATCGATTACACGGAGAAATCGTTGGGAAAAATTTCGTCCGATTGCCGACACAAATATTCCACGTTCAACGGAAAACTTTCGCGATTTTACATTTGTAATACTTTTCGAATACATGTTCTGTCACCTTTTACGTTTTAGAAGGGGCAAAGAAAGAAAAAAAAGAGACCAAAGAAAAAAAACGAAAGTCCGACGTGTAAATCTTAACCAAACATTATGTGACATACTAAATGTTACGGGTAATATAATTCTCTGTGAATTCACTTACCTTTTCAAGCTATCAAACACGACAAGCACACGGAGTGTAAGAAACGTTACTATAAAGGAACGATGATTTTTCGTCGTATCCGCATGTTACCCTTCCCTGCAAAGTATTGATCCATTGTTTGCTTTCTAGCATTTACACTGTCAACACGCGCTCTTTTGATTTCCACTTATTCTAACGGTTCTAATTCGTGACTGGCTACAACTCCTCGCTTTAATTACAGCTCAGAAACGCAGAAACTACAGAAACAAATGTAGAAACAACCGTATCATATTTTGACAGTAAAAAACCACTACAGTCTAACGTGCGCAATGAAGTTCCCTTACTCGTTTCCACGGTCTTACTGAATCGATCTCTCGTTTAACCATTGGATATGTGCCTCGAGATAGTCGTGTTAAAGTTGGTTATGCGAGTTTATAATAGGAAATTTACTTTATCGACAATTCGCATCTTTAATTTTTCACAGATTTGGAACAAAAAATTAACGTTTTCGTCATGTATTTAACTGAAATTGAATTAACGCAACAGGAAGAATCTTGTTAAAAAAAGAAATGCTTTTTTTTGTTTTCAATTTTTTTATAATTATGTGTGTGTTATAAATTTGAAATTATCAATCAAATGTTACGTATTAATCGTGTTACAGGAAATAGTTTTAGATTTCATTAAACATATTCGAGAAATAAACGATAAAATAAACATAGTTTTTATTTATAAGATTGCTCCTTAATATGTAATAATGTTCTTTTCAGTAATATTACATTCGAAATTATAAATATTTTTATATAATTTTGTATTGTTTAACTAAAAAACGTAATTGAAATTGTATATATTTTATCAAAGAATTATTATATCATATATAATAAATATTTTATATTTTCGAAATATTAAACAAATTTTATAGAAAGTTAACTTTCATTAAAAATATTATTTCTCTCTTCAACAACAAATTTTTGATTAAGGAAATGACGTTACGCTGCGTGGCTAGTTTCGTGGCGTGCAAGTCACCTTCTCGAAAGGGTGCTGTGACAGTATTATTTATTAGGAACGTTACTACCTTTAATTAATAACTGAAATCAATGTCGAAAATTTGGAAGTGTTTTATATAAATTTACAGTGAAGTTAGTATTTATTATAATCTGCCAATTCAAACTTTTTACCTGTTATTTTTTTTGTTCCAGACAAAATGAAATTGTGGTTAGTTATAATTCATATCATTTTGGTTGCAACCAATATATGGGTCACAGCACATTTTCACGAAGAATTACCTGAAGACAATGAATTTGCAGAATTTGAGGATTTTGAGGAAGAGAAGCCAACTCAACCAATCAACGACCGTAATACTGAACATGTTAAAGAATCAAATGATAATCAAGATTTTGAAGAAGAAGATGTTTTAATTGTTGATGGTGATAGTGAATTTGATCACTTTCAAGATGAAGAAGAATTTGAAGGATTAGATTCAGCTGGAGGAAATACAGGGCCAAAAAGTGATGAACCATCCACTTTAACAATTACAAAAATACCACTTCATTTACGTGCAAGATGGGACAGTTTTTACTTGGAAATACTAATGATCATTGGATTATTAGTATATTTCATTAATTATGTGGCAGGGCGTTCCAAAAATGCTCGTGTAGCAGAAATGTGGCTCATAGAGCATAAGCAGCTTTTGTTAGATAACTTTTCTCTTGTTGGTGATACAGGAAAATCAAATGAAGACGTGTCTGAAAATGGTTTGGTAAAAGAAAGTCAATCACAGTATAGTTTATATTGTTCAGGAAGAATTGGATGTGATTCCATGTTAATTGAATTAAAATTAATTAAGAGACAAGATTTAGTTGCAGTATTAGCGCAGCTAGTTAGACCTCAAAATGATCAAGCTCATATACGCGTAGAATTAGCAAAAGATGAAACAGACAATTTTGTGTTAGCGGTAGCTACAAAAAGAACTGCGATGCATTTAGTACGCGATATGGCTGATATCAGCGTTTATTGTCCAGAAAAGAGACCAGGAGAAAAATTTGGTCTTCCATCAGGTTTTTATGTAATGTCTGAAATTGCTGAAGTAGCATCAGCTATTTTAGATACAAGAGTTTTACAAGCATTTTCAAAATTTGCACAGTACATAGATTATATACATATTAGTGATCAATTTAGCGGTCCAAAACAACAAGAGTAAGTAACGAACATATTTTGCAATTAATATGAATATTTTCTTAGTATTTCTGTATTGTAATAATGTATTTTTAATTTTACTTTAGAGATACAACTCAATTAACAATGCCTGAAGTAAAAAGAGTTTTACTTGTTGGACTTAATATAAGTATTAAAGGACGTACTATTAGCGCAGAAGGTCAGGAAAAATTGAAACTCCTTTTACAACTAACCTTCTACTTATTAGATAAATTACGTCGTTTTAAATTATCTAAAGAGGTTTGAATATGCATTTTTCTTTTTAATTACATTATTATTTTAATATTTGTTCTTACCTTATATTAAACTTTTATCCTTTTTAGGGTAAAAGTAAAGCAGACAAAAATAGATTAAGGGTAGAAGAAGCATTCTTAAAAACAACTCATGCAGCTAGAGCTGAAGCAGCTGCACAGCGAAGAGAAGAGCGCCGTAGAGCCGAAAAAGAACGTATACTACAAGAAGAAGATCCTGATAAACAAAGAAAATGGGAAGAAAAAGAACAACGAAGACTCGCCAAAAAACGTGCACCCAGAATGAAGCAGCTTAAGGTGAAAGCATTATGACGAAGTTATTGAGTAACTAATTATAGAGAATTTGTTGAAACTTCTAAAGAGCTATAAGTTGCTCAGTTGGACTGCCGATTTAATTTAACTCATATAATGAAACTATATCATTTAAACTTTACACATCTATTAAAACTACCAAATTTCCATTAAATGATTTTTAATTCACACAGATAGCAATAGGTAAGTATTGCATACTTAAAATCAACTTCTGTGAGATAAGTTACTTTTATATTTTTAATTTTTAATTTGTGATATATACCTCCATTTTGTTTTCCCGTTGAAAGTATATCATTGCTGTTATATATTTATTTTATGTCATAATTATTATAACTTGTGAAACAAAATCGACTTAAAATGTTATAAAAATCTTTTTGATTTGATAAAAGTGCAGCAATATGTTATGGAAACAATATATATAATTGTTGTTTTGAACCAATATTAATATTATTTATTACACGATTTTTGTTGAAATCCATCCTTTTATATCACAACCTTTTA
>NIJG01000223.1:254165-265514 GCA_002201625.1 Euglossa dilemma
ATAGTAATTTAATTTTTTAACAATTCTGTAGAGTATAGTATCTCTCGTAATAGTTACACTTATGTAACGGAATATTACAAAATTTATATACGAAATATGTTCGACTTCTTATCTCTTTCGATGCACATACTCTGCATTGTTTTACTCTCACTATTAGGTGACACGTTATATATTCAAATAGTGTCGACCGGGGCGTATCCGTTCCTCAAAAAGTCACATATTTTCTCAACTATGTGTGGGTGGCCTAAAAACGTCTAATTGGACCGCCGAAGGCCCAATGACAGGTCAAAGTTCGCCTACGTAAAGCTCACTTCTTTAGACCTGCGATCGGCAAAGGGAAAGGGAATTTTTCTGAAATATCGTGCAATGGTCCAAGGCCCTTTAGCTCGGCAATATATCTTTCTTTGGCGAACCTGGAAACAAAACTCTAGTGCGCAGCCTCAGAGACCCTTTGCATCTAACAAGTTTTCTCTGCACAGCATGTCACTCAGACTTCGAGTGGAGAAATCATGGAGAAATTATAGAAGCTTTCGTCAAAACGGTAAGAAAAAAGCCTTCAAAACGTCGAAGAGCGGACAATAATCTTCGACACGTCGAAATGTCAAGGTGGAAGATAGTCCGAGCACAGGCAAATTGAAACAGTTGTACAAGATTAATTTGACGAGCAACAAGTGTCGTAGTCGCGAGACGGCCTTACAACCCCTAGGAATTACGAGAGTTCGATGGCGACGTGATAAGGTCAAAGTTAAAAAATTGCAATATTTTTCTTCTATTTTTTCCTTCAAAATCAATTTCCTCAAAAACTGCAGGTGATAGACAAACACTGATTTTAGATCCGGTTTTAGCTCGTCGAGATATATACAAATCACCTAGTGGGCATTACCGCGCAAAAATTGTGTTGAACAGCGTAATCTGACGCTGCGCCGCTGAATTCGGGCACCACCTCATAGAGAAAGTTCTGAATATCGGCACCAGCACCAACGTGTTTAACTTGGAAATTTTTTTTTTTGTTAGGTTGGCAGCACTGAATTTTTTTTTGTTAGTTTGCGGTTGTTTGCGATTGCGGTTGCGTTTGCGGCTAGGTTGCGGGTGTGGTTGCGGTAAATGTTGTGGTTGCGGTTGCGGTTGCGGTTGAAGTTGCGGTTGAAGTTGCGGTTGCGTTTGCGGTTGTGGTTGCGGTTGCGGCTGCGGTTGCAGTTGTGCTTGCGGTTGTGCTTTCGTTTGGAGTTGCGGTTGCGGTTGCGGTNAGAACTTTTGAATTACCAATGCAATTTCTTGGTCCATCGCCGAAAGGCAAGTAGCTCATTGGATGTCTGGCAGCCACTGCATCATCATTAAATCTTTCTGGGTCGAAGACCTCTGGATTAGGGTAAACATTAGGGTCTTTTTGAATTGCGTATACTGGGATAAGCACACAACTTCCTTTAGTGATCGTTACTTTTGTACCATTAAAAGTGTAATTACTATTGCAACTTCTCTTTAAAGCCGTTCCTGGTGGATATTTCCTAAGTGTTTCTGTCAAAGCAACACATATGTATACAATATTGTAAAGATTTTACTGTATTATAAACAAATAAATAACATATAACGTGTAAAATTTATAATAGAAAATTTAATGTAAAGATTAATATAATAAAATTTATAATANGAAGATTCCTCTTGAAATTAGTAATTTAAATTTTAAGAGTTTCGAATATTAAAGTTTTACGAATAATAAAATTAAGAAATAAATGAATTTTTATCTGCATTTTGATTTTTATTTGCGTAAAAATATCGAAGCTGAAGATTCCTCTTGAAATTAGTAATTTAAATTTTAAGAGTTTCGAATATTAAAGTTTTACGAATAATAAAATTAAGAAATAAATGAATTTTTATCTGCATTTTGATTTTTATTTGCGTAAAAATATCGAAGCTGAAGATTCCTCTTGAAATTAGTAATTTAAATTTTAAGAGTTTCGAATATTAAAGTTTTACGAATAATAAAATTAAGAAATAAATGAATTTTTATCTGCATTTTGATTTTTATTTGCGTAAAAATATCGAAGCTGAAGATTCCTCTTGAAATTAGTAATTTAAATTTTAAGAGTTTCGAATATTAAAGTTTTACGAATAATAAAATTAAGAAATAAATGAATTTTTATCTGCATTTTGATTTTTATTTGCGTAAAAATATCGAAGCTGAAGATTCCTCTTGAAATTAGTAATTTAAATTTTAAGAGTTTCGAATATTAAAGTTTTACGAATAATAAAATTAAGAAATAAATGAATTTTTATCTGCATTTTGATTTTTATTTGCGTAAAAATATCGAAGCTGAAGATTCCTCTTGAAATTAGTAATTTAAATTTTAAGAGTTTCGAATATTAAAGTTTTACGAATAATAAAATTAAGAAATAAATGAATTTTTATCTGCATTTTGATTTTTATTTGCGTAAAAATATCGAAGCTGAAGATTCCTCTTGAAATTAGTAATTTAAATTTTAAGAGTTTCGAATATTAAAGTTTTACGAATAATAAAATTAAGAAATAAATGAATTTTTATCTGCATTTTGATTTTTATTTGCGTAAAAATATCGAAGCTGAAGATTCCTCTTGAAATTAGTAATTTAAATTTTAAGAGTTTCGAATATTAAAGTTTTACGAATAATAAAATTAAGAAATAAATGAATTTTTATCTGCATTTTGATTTTTATTTGCGTAAAAATATCGAAGCTGAAGATTCCTCTTGAAATTAGTAATTTAAATTTTAAGAGTTTCGAATATTAAAGTTTTACGAATAATAAAATTAAGAAATAAATGAATTTTTATCTGCATTTTGATTTTTATTTGCGTAAAAATATCGAAGCTGAAGATTCCTCTTGAAATTAGTAATTTAAATTTTAAGAGTTTCGAATATTAAAGTTTTACGAATAATAAAATTAAGAAATAAATGAATTTTTATCTGCATTTTGATTTTTATTTGCGTAAAAATATCGAAGCTGAAGATTCCTCTTGAAATTAGTAATTTAAATTTTAAGAGTTTCGAATATTAAAGTTTTACGAATAATAAAATTAAGAAATAAATGAATTTTTATCTGCATTTTGATTTTTATTTGCGTAAAAATATCGAAGCTGAAGATTCCTCTTGAAATTAGTAATTTAAATTTTAAGAGTTTCGAATATTAAAGTTTTACGAATAATAAAATTAAGAAATAAATGAATTTTTATCTGCATTTTGATTTTTATTTGCGTAAAAATATCGAAGCTGAAGATTCCTCTTGAAATTAGTAATTTAAATTTTAAGAGTTTCGAATATTAAAGTTTTACGAATAATAAAATTAAGAAATAAATGAATTTTTATCTGCATTTTGATTTTTATTTGCGTAAAAATATCGAAGCTGAAGATTCCTCTTGAAATTAGTAATTTAAATTTTAAGAGTTTCGAATATTAAAGTTTTACGAATAATAAAATTAAGAAATAAATGAATTTTTATCTGCATTTTGATTTTTATTTGCGTAAAAATATCGAAGCTGAAGATTCCTCTTGAAATTAGTAATTTAAATTTTAAGAGTTTCGAATATTAAAGTTTTACGAATAATAAAATTAAGAAATAAATGAATTTTTATCTGCATTTTGATTTTTATTTGCGTAAAAATATCGAAGCTGAAGATTCCTCTTGAAATTAGTAATTTAAATTTTAAGAGTTTCGAATATTAAAGTTTTACGAATAATAAAATTAAGAAATAAATGAATTTTTATCTGCATTTTGATTTTTATTTGCGTAAAAATATCGAAGCTGAAGATTCCTCTTGAAATTAGTAATTTAAATTTTAAGAGTTTCGAATATTAAAGTTTTACGAATAATAAAATTAAGAAATAAATGAATTTTTATCTGCATTTTGATTTTTATTTGCGTAAAAATATCGAAGCTGAAGATTCCTCTTGAAATTAGTAATTTAAATTTTAAGAGTTTCGAATATTAAAGTTTTACGAATAATAAAATTAAGAAATAAATGAATTTTTATCTGCATTTTGATTTTTATTTGCGTAAAAATATCGAAGCTGAAGATTCCTCTTGAAATTAGTAATTTAAATTTTAAGAGTTTCGAATATTAAAGTTTTACGAATAATAAAATTAAGAAATAAATGAATTTTTATCTGCATTTTGATTTTTATTTGCGTAAAAATATCGAAGCTGAAGATTCCTCTTGAAATTAGTAATTTAAATTTTAAGAGTTTCGAATATTAAAGTTTTACGAATAATAAAATTAAGAAATAAATGAATTTTTATCTGCATTTTGATTTTTATTTGCGTAAAAATATCGAAGCTGAAGATTCCTCTTGAAATTAGTAATTTAAATTTTAAGAGTTTCGAATATTAAAGTTTTACGAATAATAAAATTAAGAAATAAATGAATTTTTATCTGCATTTTGATTTTTATTTGCGTAAAAATATCGAAGCTGAAGATTCCTCTTGAAATTAGTAATTTAAATTTTAAGAGTTTCGAATATTAAAGTTTTACGAATAATAAAATTAAGAAATAAATGAATTTTTATCTGCATTTTGATTTTTATTTGCGTAAAAATATCGAAGCTGAAGATTCCTCTTGAAATTAGTAATTTAAATTTTAAGAGTTTCGAATATTAAAGTTTTACGAATAATAAAATTAAGAAATAAATGAATTTTTATCTGCATTTTGATTTTTATTTGCGTAAAAATATCGAAGCTGAAGATTCCTCTTGAAATTAGTAATTTAAATTTTAAGAGTTTCGAATATTAAAGTTTTACGAACAATAAAATTAAGAAATAAATGAATTTTTATCTGCATTTTGATTTTTATTTGCGTAAAAATGTCGAAACGAAATATTCCTCTTAACTTCAGTAGCTTAAATTTGAAGAATTTCGAATATCAAAATTTTAGGAATTTTTGAATTGTAGCTAAGCCGATTAAATGTTCTCGAATGTAAAAATTCTGTATCTCCAAGTATATATAATAAGAATAAGAAAGAAAAATATAAGAAAGAATGTTATGAGATACTCATAACATCATTATTACAAAGTACTAAACTGTTAAACGTATATTAACGAAAATTTACTAAAATCATATTTTCATCCGAATTTTACCAAATTTATTAATATTTGTCACAATATTTCTTCCCAAAAATGAGGTATAATGCGACAATAGTGTAACTACAATAAAATCATCCACGACACACGAATTATTTACTGGTCTCATTATTATAAAAACAACGTACAATTTTTATCAAAGAAAATCGAAAAATATTCCTCGTTATCTTCATAATAAATTGACAAAATTCATAATTTGACAGATTTATGTGTGTATACACTTGTCAGTATCAAATACTAATATTCTACTGTCATGACAGGTATTTTCGTCATAAACCGTAGCTCGTTTACCAATCATTGATATCACAAAGAAATAAAATTATTCCCATAAATACAAAATAAAATTACTCACCGATATTCTCCAGTTTTTCCGGATTCTTCTTCAACTCCATCAGCATGTTTATAAAATCTGGTCTCTCGATGTTGTTCTCTTCTCTATACTTGATCGTGTCGGAAACGACATTCGTCATGAAAGTGACCAATTCCGATCGAGGTAACATGTAAGAAAGTAAATGGTATAACCGCGGTGCACATTCTTGCAGAGCGTGTATCACTGCAGCTTTGAAACTGTGGTCGAAGATCTTTCTTCCCACTGTTCGAAATTCGCTGTTCTCGTTTTCCAGAGCGTTCATGTTGATGCCAAAAGCGCAACTGCCAATTGCATCTGTTGTATATCTAGCTGCTACTTCGTGACAGTTCATAGGTTCGCCCTTTTCCGCTATTTTGTCCAAGCATTGTTCCAAATGATTAGCGCACTCTAATATCAAGGGGAACATTTCTTTCAGTTTCCCGGAAGTGAACACTGGAGACAGCCTCATTCGTAGTGGACGCCATTTTTCCGGCTCTAGGTTGAACAAATTCAGAGACATCGGATTGCTCTGCGTTTGTAATTAAACGGAAATAATTCAATTGTATGATTCATGGAGAAAAAGGTATATGAAAATATTTTTAGTTATTTAGTTTATTTTAGAAAATATTTTAGTTATTTAGTTTATTTTAGAAAATATTTTAGTTATTTAGTTTATTTTAGAAAATATTTTAGTTATTTAGTTTATTTTAGAAAATATTTTAGTTATTTAGTTTATTTTAGAAAATATTTTAGTTATTTAGTTTATTTTAGAAAATATTTTAGTTATTTAGTTTATTTTAGAAAATATTTTAGTTATTTAGTTTATTTTAGAAAATATTTTAGTTATTTAGTTTATTTTAGAAAATATTTTAGTTATTTAGTTTATTTTAGAAAATATTTTAGTTATTTAGTTTATTTTAGAAAATATTTTAGTTATTTAGTTTATTTTAGAAAATATTTTAGTTATTTAGTTTATTTTAGAAAATATTTTAGTTATTTAGTTTATTTTAGAAAATATTTTAGTTATTTAGTTTATTTTAGAAAATATTTTAGTTATTTAGTTTATTTTAGAAAATATTTTAGTTATTTAGTTTATTTTAGAAAATATTTTAGTTATTTAGTTTATTTTAGAAAATATTTTAGTTATTTAGTTTATTTTAGAAAATATTTTAGTTATTTAGTTTATTTTAGAAAATATTTTAGTTATTTAGTTTATTTTAGAAAATATTTTAGTTATTTAGTTTATTTTAGAAAATATTTTAGTTATTTAGTTTATTTTAGAAAATATTTTAGTTATTTAGTTTATTTTAGAAAATATTTTAGTTATTTAGTTTATTTTAGAAAATATTTTAGTTATTTAGTTTATTTTAGAAAATATTTTAGTTATTTAGTTTATTTTAGAAAATATTTTAGTTATTTAGTTTATTTTAGAAAATATTTTAGTTATTTAGTTTATTTTAGAAAATATTTTAGTTATTTAGTTTATTTTAGAAAATATTTTAGTTATTTAGTTTATTTTAGAAAATATTTTAGTTATTTAGTTTATTTTAGAAAATATTTTAGTTATTTAGTTTATTTTAGAAAATATTTTAGTTATTTAGTTTATTTTAGAAAATATTTTAGTTATTTAGTTTATTTTAGAAAATATTTTAGTTATTTAGTTTATTTTAGAAAATATTTTAGTTATTTAGTTTATTTTAGAAAATATTTTAGTTATTTAGTTTATTTTAGAAAATATTTTAGTTATTTAGTTTATTTTAGAAAATATTTTAGTTATTTAGTTTATTTTAGAAAATATTTTAGTTATTTAGTTTATTTTAGAAAATATTTTAGTTATTTAGTTTATTTTAGAAAATATTTTAGTTATTTAGTTTATTTTAGAAAATATTTTAGTTATTTAGTTTATTTTAGAAAATATTTTAGTTATTTAGTTTATTTTAGAAAATATTTTAGTTATTTAGTTTATTTTAGAAAATATTTTAGTTATTTAGTTTATTTTAGAAAATATTTTAGTTATTTAGTTTATTTTAGAAAATATTTTAGTTATTTAGTTTATTTTAGAAAATATTTTAGTTATTTAGTTTATTTTAGAAAATATTTTAGTTATTTAGTTTATTTTAGAAAATATTTTAGTTATTTAGTTTATTTTAGAAAATATTTTAGTTATTTAGTTTATTTTAGAAAATATTTTAGTTATTTAGTTTATTTTAGAAAATATTTTAGTTATTTAGTTTATTTTAGAAAATATTTTAGTTATTTAGTTTATTTTAGAAAATATTTTAGTTATTTAGTTTATTTTAGAAAATATTTTAGTTATTTAGTTTATTTTAGAAAATATTTTAGTTATTTAGTTTATTTTAGAAAATATTTTAGTTATTTAGTTTATTTTAGAAAATATTTTAGTTATTTAGTTTATTTTAGAAAATATTTTAGTTATTTAGTTTATTTTAGAAAATATTTTAGTTATTTAGTTTATTTTAGAAAATATTTTAGTTATTTAGTTTATTTTAGAAAATATTTTAGTTATTTAGTTTATTTTAGAAAATATTTTAGTTATTTAGTTTATTTTAGAAAATATTTTAGTTATTTAGTTTATTTTAGAAAATATTTTAGTTATTTAGTTTATTTTAGAAAATATTTTAGTTATTTAGTTTATTTTAGAAAATATTTTAGTTATTTAGTTTATTTTAGAAAATATTTTAGTTATTTAGTTTATTTTAGAAAATATTTTAGTTATTTAGTTTATTTTAGAAAATATTTTAGTTATTTAGTTTATTTTAGAAAATATTTTAGTTATTTAGTTTATTTTAGAAAATATTTTAGTTATTTAGTTTATTTTAGAAAATATTTTAGTTATTTAGTTTATTTTAGAAAATATTTTAGTTATTTAGTTTATTTTAGAAAATATTTTAGTTATTTAGTTTATTTTAGAAAATATTTTAGTTATTTAGTTTATTTTAGAAAATATTTTAGTTATTTAGTTTATTTTAGAAAATATTTTAGTTATTTAGTTTATTTTAGAAAATATTTTAGTTATTTAGTTTATTTTAGAAAATATTTTAGTTATTTAGTTTATTTTAGAAAATATTTTAGTTATTTAGTTTATTTTAGAAAATATTTTAGTTATTTAGTTTATTTTAGAAAATATTTTAGTTATTTAGTTTATTTTAGAAAATATTTTAGTTATTTAGTTTATTTTAGAAAATATTTTAGTTATTTAGTTTATTTTAGAAAATATTTTAGTTATTTAGTTTATTTTAGAAAATATTTTAGTTATTTAGTTTATTTTAGAAAATATTTTAGTTATTTAGTTTATTTTAGAAAATATTTTAGTTATTTAGTTTATTTTAGAAAATATTTTAGTTATTTAGTTTATTTTAGAAAATATTTTAGTTATTTAGTTTATTTTAGAAAATATTTTAGTTATTTAGTTTATTTTAGAAAATATTTTAGTTATTTAGTTTATTTTAGAAAATATTTTAGTTATTTAGTTTATTTTAGAAAATATTTTAGTTATTTAGTTTATTTTAGAAAATATTTTAGTTATTTAGTTTATTTTAGAAAATATTTTAGTTATTTAGTTTATTTTAGAAAATATTTTAGTTATTTAGTTTATTTTAGAAAATATTTTAGTTATTTAGTTTATTTTAGAAAATATTTTAGTTATTTAGTTTATTTTAGAAAATATTTTAGTTATTTAGTTTATTTTAGAAAATATTTTAGTTATTTAGTTTATTTTAGAAAATATTTTAGTTATTTAGTTTATTTTAGAAAATATTTTAGTTATTTAGTTTATTTTAGAAAATATTTTAGTTATTTAGTTTATTTTAGAAAATATTTTAGTTATTTAGTTTATTTTAGAAAATATTTTAGTTATTTAGTTTATTTTAGAAAATATTTTAGTTATTTAGTTTATTTTAGAAAATATTTTAGTTATTTAGTTTATTTTAGAAAATATTTTAGTTATTTAGTTTATTTTAGAAAATATTTTAGTTATTTAGTTTATTTTAGAAAATATTTTAGTTATTTAGTTTATTTTAGAAAATATTTTAGTTATTTAGTTTATTTTAGAAAATATTTTAGTTATTTAGTTTATTTTAGAAAATATTTTAGTTATTTAGTTTATTTTAGAAAATATTTTAGTTATTTAGTTTATTTTAGAAAATATTTTAGTTATTTAGTTTATTTTAGAAAATATTTTAGTTATTTAGTTTATTTTAGAAAATATTTTAGTTATTTAGTTTATTTTAGAAAATATTTTAGTTATTTAGTTTATTTTAGAAAATATTTTAGTTATTTAGTTTATTTTAGAAAATATTTTAGTTATTTAGTTTATTTTAGAAAATATTTTAGTTATTTAGTTTATTTTAGAAAATATTTTAGTTATTTAGTTTATTTTAGAAAATATTTTAGTTATTTAGTTTATTTTAGAAAATATTTTAGTTATTTAGTTTATTTTAGAAAATATTTTAGTTATTTAGTTTATTTTAGAAAATATTTTAGTTATTTAGTTTATTTTAGAAAATATTTTAGTTATTTAGTTTATTTTAGAAAATATTTTAGTTATTTAGTTTATTTTAGAAAATATTTTAGTTATTTAGTTTATTTTAGAAAATATTTTAGTTATTTAGTTTATTTTAGAAAATATTTTAGTTATTTAGTTTATTTTAGAAAATATTTTAGTTATTTAGTTTATTTTAGAAAATATTTTAGTTATTTAGTTTATTTTAGAAAATATTTTAGTTATTTAGTTTATTTTAGAAAATATTTTAGTTATTTAGTTTATTTTAGAAAATATTTTAGTTATTTAGTTTATTTTAGAAAATATTTTAGNCTAATTCTTTAATATTTACTTGATAAGTTAATCTATTTCTTTAATAATTACCTTATGAACGACCATTCCTCTATCATCGAACGTTGAGAAATCCTTGATTAAAACGTCCTTAATGAGATCCATGTCGCGCAAAATGACAGTCGGCGTGCTTTGTATAAATATTCCGATCATAATCTCGTCCTTGTACTGTTTATACAGTTGCGTTATGTAATCACCAGCACTGATCTTCCTGAACAGAACATCTTTGAAGTTGCCGAAAATCGGTATAGGCTTCGGTCCAACCACGCCGCGATTTTTCCAATAATCGAACGAAGACGCGAGGTAATAGTATAACGCGAGTAACAGCGCGACGATCACGCCTAAGATTTGCAAATAGTCGGCCATGACAGCTGTCAGAGGCTAGTTGCAGCTCGGTCGACTATTCGCCGTTGAATGCTACTCTTCGACGAGATGTCGTTAAACATATCGTTGTGTTATCTTCACCGTTATTTCGTTCCTATCCGTGCTCACTTCTTCAAACACTCGTGTGTGTGTGTGTGTGTGTGTGTGTGTGTGTGTGTGTGTGTTGGATCGAGAATATATTCAGTCTATCTCGACTCTACGATGCATCATCGTGACTCAGTATGTTTGGTACAGGTACAAACGTGATCTGCATTTTTTAATTTCCTGTCAGACAGTAGCTGTTAGTGATATCAAATGTGTCAGAGTAATTGCTTGTTCTTCCTAATCCAGTGCTCACGAATTTCTGGAAATGTTTTCTGATGATTCCATTTGTTTGTTAATTAGCGACATGGGAATCTTGGAATTTTGAAATTGGATATATGAATTTTTGGTGAGTCTATGTGTGGAGTGGTTGTGTTTGTACAATTTTTACAGATATTTGAACAGTATTCGGAATCTGTTATCAGAGTCTTATCTTTACCATCGTTTTTTTGCATTTCTATGTCAATCAAACCAGTGATAGATAATTGTAAGTAACAGTTTATCTTGATTCTTCGATGACGGTTGTTAAATGATTTTTATTAATTTGTTTCCTTTTTGATTTTATCCTTGTTTAATT
>NIJG01000224.1:65622-96016 GCA_002201625.1 Euglossa dilemma
CTATTATTACTGTAAGTTTTCATAAAATCAAATAAAGCGATATTAATTATGCATCTTCTCTCGCTCTGGAAATGAAGCACTTAATTTCCTAAAAATCCGTCGACTTACTGGTCATAGTATTAGAAAAATGCGCTCGTTCGTTAAGGGTTAAATGGTATCCTACGTACTCGTCGACACGCACTTCATTTGTATGTCAAGTGTTTAAATAATTATGTTACGTTTATAATATTGAATTGTTATATTTTTAATATCGAATATCTGTTTATAATGTTTAAAATTGAAAAATAAACCTATTCTGTACTACCTATTTCGTGAAATACATGTGTGACCCACTCCGTTCACGTGTCGATCGAGAAATTATTATTAACTAGATGTACAACTACCAGTTTTTAACACTAGATTTACGGGACCCGTCAATTTGACGGATGGGTGCTTCAATTATACAATATTAACAGATTTAATTAACTTAAATTAAGTCTGTTAATATTGCGATAGTTTTCAAGTTAAACCCATCGTTTGTTTTTTAAAGAAAATACGTTGTTTAGTTTATCCAAAATCTGCCTGGTGTCCGTAGAAAAAGGTATACAGAAAACCCCCGTAAACCTAGTGTTAATGACGATGATCATTAACAATCACAGCCAGTAATTTCAGCGGTGCGTTCTATTTCGATTCGAGTAATTTTGCGAAAAGCAGGAACACGTTTCGAGCAATCGCGTGGAGGATAATCCCGAGACCGTTTCGTCAGGATTGGTAGTTGAAATGTTAACAGTGGTCGTGAAATGTTAATAGCTTCCGTTGCTCCGTTAAGCGCGATACTTTCCGCATCGCGAAAATACCATTTCCTCCGTTTTAGTTTTCCCGAAAAATCCCTGGTCTCTATCAAAATACGATCTGGTTCTGGTACGCTGGAAACGTCGGACGTGTTCGAGCAGAACGAGAGAAAATTGGCGATGCTCGCGGAGATTCCAAGACCGATGGTTGCAGACGAACCGAGACAATGGCCGAATGTTGCAGCAACGCGATGAAACTTCGAATCGCATCGCGGAACGGGCCCCGACGATAAAACGACGGCCCTTTTACTTTGTTATTTACAGCCACGGCTGATGAATCTTTAAAAGGGCTTCTTCCAGTATATCTCCCGGCTTTATCCCTCTGGCTCCTTCGGTTTCGTTTTTTCCCTTCTCTCTTTTATTACCGACGATCCCATAAATTCCGCAGATTCGCTTTCATGGCCGGGAATTTATGCGTTGTTGATCAAAACGGTGGCCGAAATTTTATGGAAATTCGGCTACCTCCTCGCCTCGTGCCTTCTGGAATTATTTCATGTACGTGTAGCGGTGTTGTCGTTGTTGTTACCGTCATGTTTTTTATCTCCGCACTCCCTCCATTTTTCCTTCTTTTTTTCTACCTTCCCCTTCTCTTGTTTTTTTTTTTTTACGAGACACAGTAAAGGGCGAATAAATTGCCAGTTCGCTCACGTGTCGTCCCGGCGTAAAAGCACGACTCGTGTACATCCAGCGAAACCAGGCCAACGGGCTGCTATTAATTATTCACGTTGTGTTTAAATGGCGGACAGTTAGCGGTGCCTACGATTTTATAACGTCGCGACCCCCGGGATCGTGACGAGATTACACGTCGGCTGCGCCAGTACTATACGTAAAGGGTTGGGAAAGATGAAAAAGGGGAGAAAAAGGGTAAGAGAAGAGGACACAGCCGCGTTTACACGTGTAATGCAGGTAGACGCACGGCAAGTGTCTTTCAGAGCACACCAGTCGCGATATCGTCCGCGAATCGCGAATAATGTTTTTCCTATTCACTCGGCTCGCCCCTTTTCTTCTCTCGGTTTCTTTTCGAACCCCCTCGCTTCGTGTTCTTCTATATCGTACGCGGTAAACGGACGGGGAGCGAAATTTCGATTCTAAGCCGTTGTTACGGGAAATGCATATTTGGACCGTTTATTTTGAATGTGGTGTAAGTTCCGCTGTCCGGGACCGCTGTCTGTCCATCCACGTTCGCATTTTCGATAAACACGTTAGCAGCTCTCGTTACGGACGTAATCAGATTTGTTCTGGCCATCCCTTGCACCTCATACGAAAATAATGCGAAAAATACGACGCCAGCTATCGCTGCGAAATGCTGTTAAGTAAACAGTATAACAAGATCAAACAAATTATGCTCCAGAAATTGTTGCTGGGTTTTTTACATCCGAAACTTGGGATGTTAATAGTTCTGACGAGAGTTTACGTCTTTTTACGAACGCAAACTAGTTTAATTAGGTTTGTTGGGATTTTTTATTTGCTTTAGCTGGACTTTAGAAGGAGTGATTGTGTTTGGTTTGATGTTTGTTGCGTGATCATCTGAATTATTTTGTTTTCGTTTATTTATGAGTTTAGGTGTTACTTGATGGAGGTGGAAATTTAGTTCGTCTTTAACCCATTTGCATCATTAACACTAGATTTACGAGTTTTCAATTTGACGGGTGAGTTGCTCCAATTATTCGATATTAATAGATTTAATCAACTTATATTAAGTTTGTTGAGATCGTAATTGTTTTTAAATTGAACTCACGGTCTTATTTTTTAAGAAACTACGTAGTTTTCTTTACCCGTAAATCTGATGGGTCTCCATAAAGATAGGTATTCAAAAACGTCTGTAAATCTAGTGTTAAAAAAGAAGAAAGGAGATGTGATGTAATTTATGCTCAATTTAGTGTAAACTTTGTATTTATAACTAGTTAGTATTTAATAATATATTAACCCTTTATGGGCCCGTGTAACTTTTAGGTCACATTTTAATTTATCGACATTTTGCAAAATAATTATAGCTTTTTTCATGAGATAGCGTATAAATCTTAACTCTATGACGTTTTCAACATAACCAATACTAGTATTCATGATCATTGCTAGGCTCATCAACCTGAAATAACAAAATTAATTTTGTGCAAACTGTCGGCAGTAAAACTACGCGAAACCATTTGATCCAAGTGATATTATTTGTGCTTTTGTCAATGATTACCAAACTAAAAATAGTGGACATAATAACTCTGGGTTAGTATATCATTAACAACCTATTTGATTGCATTTCAATTTTCGATTTGTTACTGTTCTTGATGATACTGAATCACTATATTGAATGTACACTATATTATACACTATATTGAATATATCGCAATAGAATTGTTTAAACGTAAAAATTTGTTTTCATTTGCATATATAGATTTATAATTTCTAACTTCTCGTTACCACAATTTTTTTGGAGTTAAAAGAAAAATTCGGCCCATAGAGGATTAAAATATGCGAATGCTTTCTTCGATTTAAAATTGGCCGGTAAAAGAAATTGTATAACCATTGATTGAGAAGTGAAATTTCTATAGACAGGAGTTAATGATCACCGGTGGTATCACAATTGTTTAATTGTTTTCTTATTTTCTTTTTCTTCCGAAAGTTACTATTTCAGGTTACTTATCTTATTTTCCTCTAACAATGGATAATTTCATATTCACATCGGATAGTGATATGGGTAAGAAGAAATAGTAAATCAATGTTATTTTATGACAATTGAAAATGCTTATTTTATTTTATTTTAAATAAATTTACACAGAAATAAGACCCATGAATATAAACAAAAGAATAATCTTAGAATCGGAGGATGAAGATAATTCCACTGTGAAAAACAAATTAATGAAGCGTAAAAAGAGAAGAAGAATTATAGAGATAGAATCTTCATCAGATGAGAAGATTCTTCATATGTTGGATGAGATTTTGCAAAACTGCACCGTATACTATTTTATATAAAACATCAATGGAGGACACAGAATTTAAGACTCTAAATTTATCACCTACATGTCGGGGAAGACCGGCAAAATTTGAAAAAATCGCCCTGGCGCCTTTGTATCACGATGCTAAGCCTATTACATACGAAAAATATAAGGATATGCAGCAGCTATTACCTTATATACCTCCTGTGCATGGATATTTCAAAACACTGCCACACGAAGAGCATAAATAATTAATAATACCAATATCTTGTGTTAAATTTAACGATATATAAATATAATTAACGTTCAAAATAAAAAATGCTAATCCTATTTTATTTCTTGTTATTATTTATAAACAAAATTGGATTAATACGAGATATATTTTAAGCGATATTTGTTATTTCAAAATTGAAATTAAACGATATTTACAATTGACTAATTAAGAAAGTGGTGTAAGTCCATTTGCAGCCTGGAAATTGTATATTATTTTAGTTAAATTCGCCTAAAAGAAATTTATATAATCAAATTGCACATTGATAAATTAGTACAAACATTCCCAGACTTTATATAATTAACCTATATTTTTTAATTGCCAGATCTGCTAACATTCAATTTTTTCAGAACCAAAGAGAATGGACTTGCACCATTTTCGAATTAAACGGTTCATTTCTCGCTGGTTCGCGTCGAATGTTAAAAATCTCGTTCATCATTTGTTTATGCTGATTCCACGATTGCCGGTTATCGATGTGCGATATTACTACGCGAAATTATCCACGTTTCCCGTTTCAGAGACGAAATTATCACGAGTCGGGAGATGTTTAACACGCGATAGGTTTCCGACGAGCGGAACTTGAAACGAAATGACGATGATCGAAATAACGCGGTTCCACAGATTATTTAACACTAGGTTTACTAATTCACTAACTAGGTTTTCTGTGTATCTATTTTTATGATGACCCGTTAGATTTACGGGTAAAGAAAGTCACGTATTTTCTTAGAAAAAAAGACCATGAGTTTTAAATTATTAGCAAACTTAATATAAGTTGATTATGTCCGTTAACCCCTTAACATACAAATTAAATACACTTGATGCGATGGAGAAATATTATTTTATTTCGCTGAGTTGAACTAGAGAATGGTGCTGAAATGGAATATATATTTTTTTTTAATATTGGATTTTTATTGATAAGATTGATTCATAAAACTTATCTCGTGACAATATAATAAATGACGAGTCTAACTCATCATTGAATGTTATGGGGTTAATATTCTATAATTGAAGCAACCAACCCGTCAAATTGATGGGATCCATAAATATAATGTTAACATTAGAACTAACGGTTTATGTACTTTTATTATTAATTTTTCTTAAAAGAAGACTACGAGTCTTAAATTATTAACAAACTTAATAAAAGTTGATTGAGTCTATTAATATTGTATAATTAAAGCAACCAATCCGTCAAATTGATGGGACCCATAAGTAATATGTTAACACTAGAATTAACGTTTTGATTATTTATTTTTATTATTTATTTTTCTTAAAAGAAGACTACGAGTCTTAAATTATTAACAAACTTAATAAAAGTTGATTAAGTCTATTAATATTGTATAATTAAAGCAACCAATCCGTCAAATTGACGTGATCCATAAATATAATGTTAACACTAGAACTAACGGATTGATTATTTATTTTTATTATTTATTTTTCTTAAAAGAAGACTACGAGTCTTAAATTATTAACAAACTTAATAAAAGTTGATTAAGTCTATTAATATTGTATAATTAAAGCAACCAATCCGTCAAATTGATGGGATCCATGAATATAATGTTAACACTAGAACTAACAATCTGAAATGCATAGGTAAACATGGTACTCGCAATTGATATCAATTAATACTTTCAATTAATACTAATATTAATTAAACGAAAATAAACTAGCACGCGTAATTGTGTTCATGTTTAAACAGAACTCAATGTAATAGACAGCCTTTCTAATTGTACAAATTTTCTTTTGCAGGTAAGGATTTTGGGAACGTATTACATCAGAAGCTCGACGCATTGCAGACTTAGTAAGATCTACACGGTATTTATTCTTAGAAAACAATCTCTTTAATTTGTATAAGAAACGACAAGCTCCAGATTTCATTGTACACCGAATTGTGGCTTTCACAGCTATTTTCGTAGCTTTATCTTTGTATAAACTACTATAAATTCTTTCGTGTCAGGTTTATCAACTATACTGACACTTTTCCTATCGATCAAGCCAGAATAACGGTAACTAATCAAATTGGTTAAATTATTAAATCTAATAATTTAGCGGAAAATGGTTTATTAACTTTTTCGCTACGGCGAATTTTTCCAAAAAATGTGATTATGAATTTATGATATATAGTTTGATATAGAAGGTATATTATATAAAGAAAAGGTTAAAATATTTTTTCATATGGTTTACCAATCCTACTTGTCCTTTCTGATATAGAAAGCAGTTGCATATTTTCAGTATTCGTCGAAATAAAATATCCAAAGTATGTTATTTTGACCCCGTTGTAGTTTTGCTGTTAAAATACGAGATATTTCGGGAAATTTCGAAGAGTCGGAAGCCTCTTTTTTTAAGAGGAACGCATTATTATAACGAATAATCGTCGAATTTAAATGAAACGTGCACAACCAACAGAAAACAGCTGCGAATATTTTTAGTAATCGAAATAAAATATCCAAAGTATGTCATTTTGATCCCCGTTGTAGTTCTGGAGTTAAAATACGAGATATTTCGGGAAATTTCGAAGCATCGGAGGCCTCTTTTTTAATAGGAACACATCATTTATTACGAATAATCGTCCAATTTAAATGAAACGTGCACAACCAACAGAATACAGCTCCAAATATTTTTAGTAATCAAAATAAAATATCCAAAGTATGTCATTTTGACTACCGGTGGCAGTTCTGGTGTTAAATACGAGATATTTCCGGAAATTTCGAAGGATATGTAGCCTCTTTTTTTAAAAGTAATACATTATTATCACGAATAATCATCCAATTTAAATGAGACAACGTCGTAAATGATCACGTGCATAACCAACAGAAAGCAGTTGCATATTTTCAGTAGTTGTCGAAATAAAATATTCAAAATACATAATTTTGGCCCCTGTGGTACTTCTGAAGTTAAAATAAGAGATATTTCGGGAAATTTTGCAGCATCGGAAACCTCTTCTTTTAGGAGGAACGCATTATTATTACGAATAATCGTCCAATTTAAATGAAACGTGCACAACCAATAGAAAACAGCTCCAAATATTTTTAGGAATCAAAATAAAATTTCCAAAATATGCTATTTTGACCCCCGTTGTAGTTCTGGTGTTAAAATACGAGATATTTCGGGAAATTTCGAAGGATCGGAGGCCTCGTTTTTTAAGATGAACGCGTTATTATTACGATTAATCATCCAATTCAAATGAGACGACTTTATAAATGATCACTTACACAAACAACAGAAAGCAGTTGCATATTTTCAGTAATCGTCGAAATAAAATATTCCAAATATATCATTTTGACCCCCGTTGTAGTTCTGGTGTAAAAATACGAGATATTTCGGGAAATTTCGAAGGATAGAAAGCGTCTTTTTTTTAGAGGAACGTTTTATTATTACGAATAATCGTCCAATTCAAATGAAACGACATCGTAAATGATCACGTGCACAACCAACAGAAAGCAGTTGCATATTTTCAGTAATCGTGGAAATAAAATATTCCAAATATATCATTTTGACCCCCTTGACAGTTCTGCTGTTAAAATACGAGATATTTCGGGAAATTTCGAAGGATAGGAAGCCTTTTTTATAAGTGGAACGCATTATTATTACGAATAATCGTCCAATTTAAATGAAACGTGCACAACCAACAGAAAGCAGCTGCAAATATTTTTAATAACCGAAATAAAATATCCAAAGTATGTTACTTTGACTCTCGTGGTAGTTCTGGTATTAAAATACGAGATATTTCGGGAAATTTCGAAGGATAGGAAGCCTCTGTTTTTAAAAGGAACACATTATTATTACGAATAATTATCCAATTTAAATGAAACGTGCACAACTAACAGAAAATAGCTGGAAATATTTTTAGTAATCGAAATAAAATATCCAAAGTATGTTATTTTTACTCCCGGTGGTAGTTCTGGTGTTAAATACGAGATATTTCGGGAAATTTCGAAGGATAGGAAGCCTCTTTTTTACGAGGAACGCATTATTATTACGAATAATCGTCGAATTTAAATGAAACATGCATAACCAACAGAAAACAGCTGGAAATGTTTTTAGTAATCGAAATAAAATATCCGAAGTATGTCATTTTTATCCCCGTGGTAGTTCTGGTGTTAAATACGAGATATTTCGGGAAATTTCGAAGGATAGGAAGCCTCTTTTTTTAAGAGGATCGCATTATTATTACGAATAATCATCCAACTTAAATGAGACAACATCGTAAATGATATATTTTCAGTAGTCGTCGAAATAAAATATTCAAAATACATCATTTTGTCCCCCGTGGTAGTTCTGCTGTTAAAATACGAGATATTTCGGGAAATTTCGAAGCGTCGAAGGCCTTAGCTCGTCGTTGGTCTCTTGCACGAGCTTTATATATAACCGATTTATTCTAGCACACGCGAGATTTCTACGTACCGAGGGATTCGGGTCAGTGGTTTCGAGTAGAATTTACTTTTCGCGAATTAAAATAGGATTGCTCGTTCCTTGAACCCGGTATTTTAAAGGTGTCATTCACCCTTTCGTCGTGGAAAATTGATTCCCTTGGCACTGTTTTCCAAGCGACTATCGCATTGTGTCGCTTATCCCCTTCGTTTCACGATTTGCGACCACTTTTTCCGCGGCATCGTGTTAAATGTACCGTGTCGCCATCAAAGATTTCATCTCTCGCGAAATCTTGCCAGCCAGGGAGAGAGACAAATAGTACGGCGTCGTTCTGAAAGGGGGCATCGATTCCTCCGGGATACGATACGAGGTCACTTGACTCCGGCAAAAGCCGCCATCCAAAATCCATAACGTTCGCCTTTATGTATTAAACCAATATCCTCGGGATCCAATAGCTGGTGCCCAATGCCATCGAATAGTCTCGTCCTCGCATTGACCCTCGGTCGCCGACCCCTTTCGCTCGACTTACATATATTTCCTTACGAACTGCAATTACAGAATTCGCGATTGAACTCAGACAAATTTTCTTCGATTTCGTGAAAATTAGCTCGAAATACTTTAAAAAATTTTTCTAACCGCGAAATACTGTTAGAAAAATTTTATATTCTCTCTTCTTTTGAATTTCCTTTGCGTTTAATCGTTTTGGAATTTTTTTAAAGCGATTTTGGAAGATTCTTAGTGTTGTGTTCGGAAGTTCTTTGGATGAATGTGTTTTACTGGAAAATTTATCTGTTTTGCGTGGTACTCTTCCTTCGAATTTTCATTACGTCTAATTCTTTTCGAATTTTGTTTCGGAGATTTGAGAAGATTCTTTGTGGAGCGTTCGAAAGTATTTTTTCTTTGGATCAATGAATTTGAATGAAAATATTTTCTATTTTCTGTTGTACGGTAATTTTGATATTTTTCCAAACGGCGAAACACAGGAAGAACGCGTTCGAAAATTTTCTGTTCCCTCTTCCATGGAATTTTCCTTACGTTTTATTCTTTTCGAATTTTTGTTTGCAGAGATTTCGAAAGATTCTTTGTGTTGCGTTCGAAAGTATCTTTTCGTCGGATCAATGTTTTTAACTAGATTTTTCTATTCTTCGTGGNGATTTCGAAAAATCCTTAGTGTTGCGATCGAAAGAATATTTTCTTTGGACCAATGTGTTTAACTAGATTTTTCTATTCTTCGAAACACAGGAAAATCGCATACGAAAATTTCGTATTCCCTCTTCCTTGGAATTTCCTTTACGTCTAATCATTTCCAAATTTTCTTTCAGTGATTGCGAAAGATCCTCAGTATTATGTTCGAAAGTATCTTTTCTTTGGACCAATGTGTTTAACTAGATTTTTCTATTCTTCGAAACACAGGAAAATCGCATACGAAAATTTCGTATTCTCTCTTACTTGGAATTTCCTTTACGTCTAATCGTTTTCAAATTTTTTTTCAATGATTTCGAAAGATCCTCAGTATTATGTTCGAAAGTATCTTTTCTTTGGATCAATGCGTTTAATTGAAAGATCTTTCTATTCTCCACGATGTGGTAATTTTAGAAATTTTTCAAACATTGAAACACAGGAAGAACGCGTTCGAATAATTTCTATTCCCTCATCCATAGAATTTCCTTTACGTCTAATCGTTTATGAATTTTTGTTTTTCATCGATTTCGAAAAATACTTAGTGTTGCGTTTGATAGTATCTTTTCTTTGGATCATAGTGTTTGACGGAAACATCTTTCTATTCTCCATGATGTGGTAATTTTGGAAATTTTTCAAACGGTGAAACATAGGTAGAATGCATTTGAAAATTTTCTATTTTTTCTTCCTTTGAATTTCCTTTACGTCTAATCGTTTCCGAATTTTCTTCCAGTGATTTCGAGAGATCCTTACTATTGTATTCCAAGGTATCTTTTCTTTGAATCAATATATTTAACTAGATTCTTCTATTCCCCTTAATACTCGTCGAGAAAATGTTTCCAAAAGATTTTTAATTTCCTTCGATCGTATTTATCCGTCGATTGTATTTTAATCGAATTTCGCAGGTAGTGTCGGGTGAAAACGAAAGGCCGGGTATCCGAAGTGTTTTCGCGAAGTTTCAATAGTACTCTCGGGCCAGTGCTAACGATTTCTCCGACTACGAGAGATCGATGAGCGCTACAATTACGCCCGTTGGTTGAAGTTTGCTTTGCTTTCGAGCTTAACGCTTTGGCACGAGTATTAAAAGTTTGCCAGCACGCGAGCGCGCTGCCGGATTATAATCCGCGGTAATTTGACGTTTTCACGAATACGAGTAGCCTCGTTTGTTCGGGCAAATTGATTGAATCCAGTGGTTCTGCAAAGTACACGTTTCCAAACCGTCAAATCCTTTGTGGGACATCCCGCGTACGTGTACTATTTCTTCGCGGATTAAACGCGCTTTCAGACGACAACAAATTGCCGGCTTTAATGCTCTGTTTAATTAAACACGAGTCGTATGTCGCTCATAACGACGCAAATTATTCACGCACTTTTTAACCCCGGCTTGCTAATAATTTCCACGTCGATCGTATTACCGATATCACGGACCCCTCTTGCTTATGTATTTAACTCAAGTTTCCTTATTCGTCGTGTCGTTAAATATACACTAAAATACTAGATCAGATTAATTCTCTCTTATTAGCATTTAACCAGTTCTCGACTGGGAATAGTTGGTTTTAAAAATTACTTTAAACGATCGAGTTAAGCATACTTTACACGCTATCGATCGATTCTTCTATTTTAACACTAGATTTACGGGACAAGTTAATTTAACGAATGAGTTGCATTAATTATACGGTATTAACAGGTTTAGTTAACTTATATTATGTCTGTTAATATTGTGATTATTTTCTAATTATATCATTCGCTTGTTTTTTAACACTAGATTTACGGGACCCGTCAATTTGACGGATGGGTGCTTCAATTATACGATATTAGATGATTTAATTAACTTAAATTAAGTCTGTTAATATTGCGATTGTTTTCAACGTAAACTCGTAGTTTGTTTTTTAAAGAAATTATGTGGTTTTCTTTACCCAAAATCTCGAAAAAGGTATACAAAAATCCATCGTAAACCTAGTGTTAAAGGAAATACAGACAAATGGATTACTTTACTCTTAAATCTAACGGGTGTCCGTAGAAATATGTAAGCAGAAAGACCCCGTAAACCTAGTGTTAAAGTTTATTATTGATTAAGAGATAATAACTTATTCCGGAATAACTTTTTGAGAAATGTGTGTTTCTCTGAAGTTTTCTCTGGTAATGGCAGCAGAAATCAAGTCGATATATAGTAAATTTACTAAGATATACAAAAGAAGTGATTTTTGGGAGACGAGAATACGTACATCCACATCTTCGACGGATATAGTCACTTATAATTCAATCAAATTAACAGAAATAATTTCTTATGGTCTTTTACACTGGTGATTTGCTATACAAAGAGCGTGAATTCCATTTTTACAAATAGAGCAAAATAGGTTTGAAGTTTATCTCGTCTACTATCAACAAAAATCTGTCCATAGGAAACTTTTTTCCAAACCACGTTGAAGGCCACGGGGGCCGCTGGTGACCAACCTTTGTTGATAGAAATATATATAATTTAAACAAATGACAATATTTGAAATTTAATCGCACTCCAGCGTGACCCCCGTCGCAATTAGCATGTTAAACATTATTATATACTGTAACTTATCTGTTGAAGAGAATATTTCATGATTATGCAGGGCTGAACAAAAGTATTGACGCAGAATGATTGTTCTGATTCAACTGCTTATAACTATGAAACAGATTGATGAAGAAGAAAATTTCGTTGACATGTGTATTTATTTTTTATTCTAGTTTATTATTCAATAGAAACGGCAATATAAATAGAGTGACATACGAAATAATAGCAAAAACGTGTTTATTGATCGTTTTAAACGTGAACAAAAGTATTGGCACATTATACAAAATTTGGCCTAGATGCATTTGTCCGAAAAGTTTCCGATTGTCACTTGATGGTATAGGTAAGGGACTCCTTGACAGTCAGCTTTTCCAATAACCAACGTAAAGTTCAGTCTATTAGCAACATGATAATATATAACAAGTAACAATATCGAGAAAAGGAAAAGAAACTACAAGCGAAGAAGGAAAAATAATATTAAATTTGCACAAAATGCGGAAGTCTTATAGCGAAATATCAAAAATTGATAATAGAAGTCGATTCGATATTAGAAGCGTGATAAAACGATTTGAAAATCAGTCAGATTTCAAAAGTAGCAATCGACGTGGTCGGCCCTCAAAGTTAACAGATAGGGAAAAACGAAAAATTGTAAAAGAAGTGAAAATAAATTGTAAATTAAACTCGTCGCTAGTTAAAACAATGTTAAATGAAGAAAATCAAAGAGAAGTAAGTTCGAAAACCATACGAAGAGTATTAAAAGATGCGGGATATTCTGCGTGTGTTGCACGAAGGAAACCGTACGTATCTAAAAAGAATCGAAAATTGAGGAAAGAATTTGCAATAGGATTTATAAAAAAGGATCCCACGTTTTGGAATACTGTACTATTTTCAGATGAAAGCAAATTTAATATATTTAAATCAAATGGCAGGGTATTGGGTTTGGAGAAAACCAAACACCGAAATGAATCTGCTAAATTTACAAGCCACTGTAAAACATGGAGGAGGTGGAGTTATGGTATGGGGTTCTATAGCAGCATCTGGGGTTCGAGAATTAGTATTTATAGACGAAATTATGGACAAATATGTATATTGAAATGTACTAAATGAAAATTTATTTAAAAGTGCTGAGTAATTAAATCTCACACTTAACTTTTATTTCCAACAAAATCACGATCATAAGCATACTGTCTATATTGTACGACAATAGATTGTTTACAATACTGTTCACATGGTAAATACACAACCCCAAAGTCCAGACATGAATCCCATCGAACACGTTTGTAATGAATTAGAAAGGAGAATTATAAAACACGATATAACAAATAAAAATCAATTAAAAACTATTATTTTGCAAGAATGGAACAATATAGAGCCGGATTTTACACCGAAAATTGGTGACGTCAATGCCAAAACGATCAAAAGAAATTATTCTGAAGAAAGGAGGTCCAACTAAATAGTAATTATTAATTTCTAGATATTAGGTCGTCCCATAAGTTCGTTCTGCGGTGATATTTACATTCCTCGTCGCAATTTATAAACTATAACAATAATTAACGCCACTGTCAACGAAATAGGAAGAAATCGTAGAACAAAAGGACAACAAAATTTTGTCTTAATATTTAAAGGTTTATTCGACGTATAATTTTCAATGGTAAAGGTAAAAACCGGCACGAATTTATGGGACGACCTAATATAACAAATTTAAGATAACGTATCGATATGCGAGATATAGAAATCAAATAATTTTACGTGTTAGTTATTATGCGATTCCTTATTTACCATTCAGAGAAATAACGTCACATTTATAGCAGAAAATCTGTAAATTTCTACTCTTTTGTAGCTAATAAATCATCGAGAGAATCATCATTCTTGCGATAAATTCCTAATTTTATTTAACTATACATATATCTCGAACATATTAAATACGTGTTCGATATTTATGAACCCTAAACGAAAATATTCATGGGTTGTTTCTGCAGTATTACTCTCGTCTGCAAGCTTACAATGTGATATTTCTGCCAATACTCTCGTCCCCGCTTAACACGTTCAATAAACATGATTTCTGTCATTATTTCGTATGTCACTTTGTTTGTGTCACTGTTTCTATTAAATACTAAACTAGAATAATAAATAAACACACTTGTCAAACAAATTTCCTTCTTCGTTAATTCGATTCATATTTATAAGCGTTTGAATCAGAACAATCATACTACGTCAATACTTTTATCCAGTCCCGTATGTATCGTGTAATTAAAAATAATTAATTAGACAATCCTTGTAAAATTTTCGCGGCATTCATCGTGTTAACACTTTGACTGCTATGGTGGTCACATATGACCGGCAACGGTTTCTCTCGTGACGCCACGGTGGTCATGGGTGACCGGAGCCTTTCAACTTTTTACAATTGTAAAAAACTATATGAAAATCGCGAGTTAGCGTGTTTGAATATGACCGATGTATAGAAGATACATTGAAATAAAATGTGCCCTATCGAACGATTAAAATTTTTTATTAGAACAATAAAGAATAACAAAATGTTAGAATAAATCTTGCATCTAACGGTGCGCTTTGTTAAAGCACTCCAAACATAAATGCGGCGCACCAATACAATCCGGACAATAAGTGGTCACCTTCTTGGTCTTATTTTTAGCAATTTTTCACCCAAATAGTTTGGAATTTTTTTTCTAACATTCCCTGCAAAATTTTCGTTCCAGGTACGCTCGTCCTTCTTTTATTTTGCAATTCGTGCCGTAATCTTCGTCGAACCGTTACTAAGGCGCCACGGTGGTCACCCGTGACCACCAGTAAGAGAAACGTTCCATTTGATAAAAATATAGCCTTCTAACATCGATTCGTTATTATTTCGCCATTATATTCGTTGAATAATAAAAATAATTCCGTGGCGTCCTGGGCAAAACGTATGATTTCGACGTGGCAGTCAAAGGGTTAAACTCTCCGCGAACGAAATGGAGCGATCGGACTCGAACTGGCAGGAAGATGGCGGAGTTAGTCGGATTGGCCGATGACGCGTCACTCTGTTTAACATTTCGCAAAGCTCATCGCGGAAGCAATCAAAAGTTGGGCGGAAGTTGGGCGTCTGGTGAAGTCTCGGCTTTGGATACCGAGAAGACGCGGTTCCTCTGTGTTCCCGTGCACCACTCTTATACTTCCGGTCGCCATCTTTTCTCGCTCGCATTCCCGGAACGCGCAGCGATCTCTCGAATTGTCGCCGCGGACAAATAAGGGAATAAATCGGATTCTATTCTACGAAATAATCGAGAATTCCCGGAGATCCGCGCGAGGTATTTAAGCTCGCTCGTTCGCCGCGAGAAGAGGAATGCGAGGCCGACTCTTTCCCACGCGAGATTCCTTCGTTTCTCTGACACCAGGCCAGAGTTCCACACCAGGATCGAACAGAGAACCGATCGAAAGAGATTCGAAGGGCGCGAAGAATCTGCTTGCACTCGCTTCGCGTTGATTTTCAACCCGGATAGGGCCCGGTGAAAAATCGGCAACAATTTCTACGGGAAACGGAAAGTTTCGGTAACGATGCTCCGCGTTGCTTTTAATTAAAAGTTCGCTGCAGCGAAACGCGTCTTGGTTGGTTATTTTATTCCCGGGATAGCACGGCCCGCGAGCTTGCATTTTTTTCAGCATGGAAAACTGGATGCCTGAATTTTCTCGCTGCTTCGACGTCGATAACCGCGCTGTCAACTACTTCTATCTGCTCTTTGCTCGTTACTTCATCTTTCCGTGACATTATTGCATTGAATTTTCATATTTCTTGCTTCGTTCTTCGCTTCAAATATTTATATATTTTCTATGAACCCTTTGGCTACTGTGGACGTCTTTAAGCGTTCTCAGTATCACAAATGCAAAATTTCTGAGCTACTATAGTCTCCCACAGTAGTCAAAGGGTTAATAGGATAACAAATTTTGATAAGGAAGTTAAAAGTTAGAAGTTTCTTTGATCGTTTCATATTTTTAACTTTTTGATTACTTATAGGCGCTCTCAGTATCACAAACGCAAAATTTCTGAGCTACTATAGCTTCCCACAGTAGTCAAAGGGTTAAAAGGATAAAAAATTGTGATAAGGAAGTTGAAAGTTAAAAATTTCTTCGAACGTTTCTTATTTTTAACTCTTTGGCTACTGTGGACGCCTATCGGCGCTCAGAAATTTTGGTTTGTGATACTGAGAGCGCTTATAGGCGCCCACAGTAGTCAAAGGGTTAAAAGGATAAAGAATTTTGATAAGGAAGTTGAAAGTTGGAAGTTTCTTTGATCGTTTCATATTTTTGACCTTTTGATTACTTATAGGCGCTCATAGTATCACAAACGCAAAATTTCTGAGCTACTATAGCCGCCCACAGTAGTCAAAGGGTTAAAAGGATAAAGAATTTTGATAAGGAAGTTGAAAGTTGGAAGTTTCTTTGATCGTTTCATATTTTTAACCTTTTGATTACTGTAGACGCCTATAGTTAAAGTTCAAAGTTAAAAGTTCAACATTTCTTCGAACGTTTCATATTTTTAACCTTTTGACTATTGTGGACGCCTATAGTTAAAGTTGAAAGTTGAAAGTTAAAAGTTTCTTGGAACGTTTCATATTTTTAACCCCTTGACTACTGTGGGCGCCTATAGGAGCTCAGAAATTTTGTGTTTGTGATACTGAGAACGCCTATAGGCGACCATAATAATCAAAGGGTTAAAAGGATAAAAAATCTTTATAAGAACGTTAAAAGTTATAAGTTTCTTCGAACGTTTCATATTTTTATCCTTTTGACTATTGTGGACGCCTATAGTTGAAGTTAAAAGTAAAAAGTTAAAAGTTTCTTCCCTCGTTTCATATTTTTAACCTTTGGATTACTTATAGGCGCTCTTAGTATCACATACGCAAAATTTTTGAGCTACTATAGCCTCCCACAGTAGTCAAAGCGTTAAAAGGATAAAAAATCTTTATAAGAAAGTTAAAAGTTAAAAGTTTCTTCGGTTGTTTCATATTTTTAACAACATTTTGATTACTTATAGGCGCTCATAGTATCACAAACGCAAAATTTCTGAGCTACTATAGCCTCCCACAGTAGTCAAAGGGTTAAAAGGATAAAAAATCTTTATAAGAAAATTGAAAAATTGGAAGTTTCTTCAGCGTTTCATATTTTTAACCTTTTGATTACTATGGACGCCAATAATTAAAGTTAAAAGTTGAAAGCTAAAAGTTTCTTCGATCGTTTTGTCGGAAATATATTTTCTATATCAAGAAAAGACAAGTAGGATTGGGAAACCATATGAAAAAATATTTTGACTTTCTATTATATAATATACCTCCGAACTTAAACTATATATCATAAATTCGTAACCACATTTTTTGAAAAAATTCGCCGTAGCGAAAAGGTTAATGTAATATATAGAATTATATTCGAAAGTTCACAGGAACGTAACGATATTCGCATTTGGTTCTGTTGAAAAGATAACTCTCGTTATCTCGAAAAATCAATCCGAGATATTAGCTATAAATAAATTTTTTAGTTTACAGACTCTAAATTCCGAGAAGGATGATTTATATAAACATTAGATTAGAATTTTTGGTTTAGGCGAACTGTGTCACGTACTGAGACATTAAAAGAAACATTTATACCTTTCTTGAAAAATGAAAAGTGAAGAAGAGAATACAGATCATACTTATTTCACAATTTCAAATTCATAACCCCGGTTAGTGCGAAATTTATTTTCACATTTCTTTTATTATTTCCTCTTTTCTGCATTAATATATTTTACTGTGATATATTCGTTGTGGATGAAGCAAGTGATATACTCTTTTTAGATCTTTTTTCGAGTTAGATTAACGACTCTTGTTAGTTTAATTAATTCGTTAGTTTCATTTATTCCAATTAATTCAATGGTAAAATCTACGTTTTGAGTTTTAACTGTTTCGATATACTTTGTTACGCTAATGGGTCCTGCTATTTGTTATAAAATAAATGGATGCTATCTTCTTTTATTAACACTTTATTAGCCTTTATTAAAATTTCGTTTTATTAATACTTCTGCTACTCTATGATGATCGATTAACGACCCTCAATTTTCGCGAAATAAATTGTGCTCTGAACAGAGAACACTTATCTGTCGGCGTTTTGGCATTTTGATCTGTCAGTAACTCGGCTTTCGCCGATTTTGGTCTTTTCGGCGATTTGTTTTTTTATTTTTAGCGTCTCAGCGCTTCAGTACTCAAAGCAAACGAGATACAGACGTATCTGATAATTTACACTATTATACAGTACTTATTAATGATAAATCTGGATCAGACTTGTCCTTTAATCGAATTAAATCGTTTACTACTAATTAATTTAATTTTCATATTAAACGCTGATCTTTCAGCCTCTCAGCGATTCAGTACTGAAAACAAATGAGATACAAGCGTATCTGATAACATATACTATTAAACAATACTTATCAATAATAAATCTGGATAATACTTGTTCTTTACCCGAATTAATTCGTTCACTTAATTTGCTAACTACAAATTAATTTAATTTTCATATTAAACACTGACCTTTCAGCCTCTCAGCGATTCAGTACTGAAAACAAATGAGATACAAACGTATCTGATAACTTATACTATTAAACAATACTTATTAATAATAAATCTGGACCACACTTTTCTTTACCCGAATTAATTCGTTTACTTAATTTGTTTATTACTAATTAATTTAATTTTCATATTAAATGATGACCTTTCAGCCTCCTACAGCGATTCAGTACTCAAAAAAGAAAAAGAAATAAATACAAGATATTTGCGGACCAACTATACAAGATATAGAAGTATCTGATAACATATACTATTAAACAATACTTATCAATAATAAATCTAGATAATACTTGTTCTTTACCCGAATTAATTCGTTCACTTAATTTGCTAACTACAAATTAATTTAATTTTCATATTAAACACTGACCTTCCAACCTCTCAACGATTCAGAACTCAAAAAAGTGAGATACAGACGTATCTGATAATTTATACTATTAAACAGTGCTTATTAATCAGAAATCTGGATCACACTCGTCCTTTAATCTAATTAATTCATCTACATAATTCATTTACTACAAATTAATTTAATTTTCATATTAATCACTGACCTTTTAACCTTTCAGCAATTCAATATTCAAAAAAATGAGATGCAGTCGTATTTGATAACTTATACTATTAAACAGTACTTATCAATAACAAATCTAGATAATACTTGTTCTTTACCCGAATTAATTCGTTCACTTAATTTGCTAACTTCAAATTAATTTAATTTTCATCTTAAACGCTGATCTTTCAGTCTCTCAGCAATTCAATATTAAAAAAAAAAAAAAAATGAGATGCAGTCGTATTTGATAACTTATACTATTAAACAGAACTTATTAATAATAAATCTGGACCACACTTTTCTTTACCCGAATTAATTCGTTTATTTAATTCGTTTATTACAAATTAATTTAATTTTCATGTTAAACGCTGATCTTTCAGCCTCTCAGCAATTCAATATTAAAAAAAAAAATGAGATGCAGTCGTATTTGATAACTTATACTATTAAACAGAACTTATTAATAATAAATCTGGACCACACTTTTCTTTACCCGAATTAATTCGTTTATTTAATTCGTTTATTACAAATTAATTTAATTTTCATGTTAAACGCTGATCTTTCAGCCTCTCAGCAATTCAATATTAAAAAAAAAAATGAGATGCAGNAAAAAAATACAAGATATTTGCGGCCCAAATATACAAGATACAATCGTATCTAATAACTTATACTATTAAACAGAACTTATTAATAATAAATCTGGATCACACTTGTCCTTTAATCGAATTAATTCGTTTACTACAAATTAATTTAATTTTCATATTAAACGCGTCCATTTCACGCGTTTCCATTACACAGCTTTATTCATCAAAGTTATTCAGGAAAAACGGTAACATTCGACGCTAATACACCGATATTTTTCATTTCACACGGATTTCAATTCTCCTCGCGATTTTCTATCGACGAGCAGAGCACTGTGCGTGATCTCGAAACGAAACTGGCTTTTCTGCCTGTCACACATATTTGATTTGAACATCGATGCGTTACACGTCGCGATTCGCAAATATTTGAATAACGCGTGGCATTTGTACGTCGAGTATCGTGCCGATCCAAACCGCGATTACGTAAAGTAGACACAGCACCTGGCTGTTTGAAATTACGGGAAAAAAAAGAAAGGAACACGAAGGGAGAAAAGGGAAAAATGAAAATTGATAGGGCCGATAAAAGCAAAGCGACAAATCTGCGAGATATGCATACGTTCGTGCAAATATTTGCGAATATTTGCCTCGCGTGTGTTTAAGATAGCAAATCGCGTTGCTTTCGTTTCCGACTCTTTTCTTTGTCGCTTATGACGCGACACAGTAATAACCGTCTGTCATAAAATAATAGCATAGTTAGAGCGAAGGTTTTTATCTGTCATCGAAGCAGGATTCGTGGAAATCTGTAACGGTCCGCAAATATTTGCGAGAACTCGCGTGTTTGTGGAAAAAGGCTCGGCTGTGAGACTCGTTAATTTCTTCGTAAATATTTACCAAAGCGTGAGGCACAGATTCCAGCCTACTTGCACAAATAAGCAACGAATAGGAAAACAGGAAGGAATAAAAAGACACGATGGGAATACCTTACAAGAGATTACAATTTCATTTTTCAATTATATTCGAATAGGTTTAATTCGAGTTATTCGAATACTATCTAGCATCGATAACTTTTGCACGCGTTAAGAAACCATGCGAGTAAAATTTTTAGCGAATTTGTAAAATTTAGAAACTTTCGAACGATAAAATAACGTTTCGAGAAAAATCAATTGAACGAAAAAAATATATATTAGGCTAGTAATAATTAACGTCGTTTTTCAGTATTTGTTTAAAATCCTGCTTGTTTAAAATGTTTCATTCTTTTGATTCCTCCAATTATATTCGACTATGTTTAATTCGAGTTATTCATTCCGGTATCGATAATTTTTTTCATGCGTTGAAAAACCATGCGTCGAAAATTTGTATGAATTTGTAAAATGTAGAAACTTTTGAACGATAAAATAAAGTTTCGAGAAAAATCAATTGAACGAAAAAAATATATATTAGGCTAGTAATAATTAATGTCGTTTTTCAGTATTTGTTTAAAATCCTGCTTGTGTAAAATCTTTCATTCTTTTTATTCCTCCAATTATATTCGACTATGTTTAATTCGAGTTATTCATTCCGGTATCGATAATTTTTTTCATGCGTTGAAAAACCATGCGACGAAAATTTGTATTAAATTTGTAAAATATAGAAACTTTTGAACGATAAAATAACGTTTTGAAAATAATCGATAAAGGAAACAAAATATGTATCAAGTTTGGTAATAATTAATGTCGTTATTCAGTATTTATTTAAAATCCTGCATGTTCAAAATCTTTCATTCATTCGATCCCTCCAATAATATTCGACTATGTTTAGTTCGTGTTATTCATTCCGGTATCAATACTTTGTTCCTGCATTAAAAAACCATGCGTGTAAAATTTATATCGAATTTGAAAAATATAGGAATTCTCGATTGATAAAATAACGTTTCGAAATCAATGATAAATGGAAAAAAGAAAATATTTCAGATCTGGTAATAATTAATGTCGTTTTTTAGTATTCGTTTAAAATCCTGTCGCTAACTTCATCGACATAATCTACAAACACGTGATACATACAGAAAGTGTGAAGTGTAATTAACAAAATTTGCTGCAAAAAGTTTGCGTTTGAACTGTTTTATTTTGCGAATCTAGGGCTAAAGAGATGGCAGATGAGAAGCATATTCGGCATTGCACGCTTTACGAGTTCCAGTTGGAAGAAAAGCAACGAGGCTGGAAAAAATATCTGTAGTGCTCTGGGTCAAGATACTGTTGCGAAGTGTATAGTGGACAATTGGAAATGTTAGCTCGAGCTTTGAGAGAAAAATAACCCGCACTGATTAATCGGAAAGGCGTAATTCTTCATAGCGATAACGCACGATCGCATACTGCAAGAATCACAGCAGAAAAACCACGCCAGATCGGATGGGAAGTTCTCCCTCAACCTGCATATTCTCCTGATATTGCCCCTTCCGATTATCATTTCTTTCGTTCCTTGCAAAATCTTCTTCTTGGAAAACATTTCAATAACGAAGAGTGCCTGAAAAATGCCTCGACCGAATTATTCGAATCAAAATCGCAAGAATTTGACAATAGAGGGATTAAGATGCTACCTGAGCGTTGGGCACGAGTAGTTGAAAGCAACGGCAACTATATCGTTGATTAAATTCTTTCGTTTCGTTTAAATGAATTAGTTTTAAAAATGTATTGGAAAACGACATTAATTATTACTAGACCTGATATATCGTCACTAGATCGTTCTTAGTTGTCGACGGTTAGCGAGGTATGATTCACTTAGGAAATACTAGGTGAATCTGTAGTGGACTGTATTCTTTATTTTGTAATATGTCGAACAACGTGTTTACTTAAGGGACCGTGTGGTGTATACGAGACTAGGTTCGCTTCTATGTGTATATTACAACAATTGTCCTGATTCTATTTCGTTCTTACAATTTCTAGTCCTTTTATAGGGAGTCATAATTGATTTGTATAATAACTCTATTGTCACGGTTGCCTTGTCATCGTGTCTTTACTTGAAGTACTTACTCGGTAATTCGTCAATTATAGAACAAAAATGCCGTTTCAATGCTTAACAAATAATATCCCACCTCTTCGATGCACGGTAATGCATGGTGGGACATTTTCAAACCCACTTCGAAATATTGCAATAGATACAATGAGAAAATTCGAGTCCCACCTTATAATAACAAACTGAATTAAATTATTCTTATCCTTTCATATTTCTATATTATATATCAATTTTGTTTAATTTAAAACGCGCTAAAATTTCCGTGCAACGTGAGTCTATTTTATTTTCTTACCTCAGTCACAAGTAGTTGAAAACAACAGCAACTACATCGCTCATTAAATTCATTCGTTTCGTTTCCATGAATTACTTTCAAACACATATTGGGAAAGCCACGTTAATTATTACTATACCTGCTACACAAAACGCAACGAATAAGAATATAAACGATCAAAAAGGAAGAGAGATAAACGCAATTGCATACGGAAATATGAAAAAGAGAGTGACGAAGGAGGAAACGCTGATTGAAAATCAAACCACAGTTGCGGCAGTCGAATCAACGTAGCGTGTTGCAGGCGATAACAGAGGGAGAGAAAAAAAGAAGATTTATAATCGATGTATCACGGACAGGAGGAATGATAACGCGAGTGAGCCTCCGCAATTAAAAGCCGGACCGCGTCGGGAATAGGAGCCGAGTTCCGGCTTTTAAAATGCAAATAGAGATATAAATATTTTATTGCCATCCTCGTCGGTTCTCTACACGTCCACTTCCCTCTCTCTGTCTCTCTCTTCCGCTCTCTGTTTTCGTTTTTACCGGGTCCCGTTCGCGGTTCGCGCTAGTCCAAATGCGAATCGAATTTTCTTCGCGTTCGACCGGCATACAGAGTGCAACGGGAGGAAATAGCAGGAAAAAAGGAATAGAGGAATTCCGGATCTACATAGACCCGGTATTTCCCACGCGACCGTTCCCATTGTTCTGGTTGATCATGAGGACGGCTCTTTGCTAGCAGGCTAAGCGGATTGTTACGCGTTTTCGCTGGACCGATTGATATAATAACGAGACTGGGCTGTCGCTGCGAAATTCGATGAAACGTCGAACAATCCGCGACGAGGAACTTCACTTTGATCTCGATTGTGGCCCGTTTACGCGGTTCAACTTAAACGACCGTCCCATTCGTTCCTGATAATTCCATTGCAAAGTGTCGGAACGGTTATTCCGCGATGAAACTCATCGTGTCGCACTGTTCGACAATGCAGTCGCTAGTATGGTCCTCCGGAATGCAAATTTCCCGCAACCATGCGGATTTCGTTGATTTTTTACTTGTGTCGTTTGCAAGAATAGTTGGATGCTTGGGAATTAGAGGTTTCGCGGTAAGAAATTTGTCGCAGTCTTCGTTTATAGTAAACTAGTTGATTTATCGGTACGATTGGGAATTTTGAGGGAAATTGGAGACCGCGACTACTTTGTCTGATCAGAGAGTGTGCTTACACTACTTATCAGACCATCGTTCGATGTCGCTATAGAGACTCGCCCTTTCTAACATTAAGTATGAAAGTTTCTTAACACTTTACGAACGAATGTCGCCATACTCGCGACATTATAAATATTCTAAAAAAATCGAATGCCGCCATACACACTGCATGACGTGATATTTTAGGAAATCTGTTAGGTTTGGCCTTATTTATACATGCAACAATTAAGGGCGATAGGCAATTGTTTTTTGTCGTGCTCTGGAACGCATTCCTCTCATTCCTCTCCGAGGATTGAGCGAAAATACATCGTTTTATATGCGGTCAATAAAGTTTGTTATCGTCATTTTCGGAGGAAGGCGGGAAACACGTAATTATTGCGATACTTGTAGTAAGAAACCTGGTATTCACATTGGGGACTGTTGGGAGAAGTACCACACCCAAAAAAAATATAAGTAATTTTGTATAAATATATCGTTAATCTATAAAAAATAAATTTATAAATGTATACAAATCTATACATTACATACACGCATCTATTTGTTTATTTCAATTCCTATTATTTTTCTGAAATTTTCACTTCAGTATTCTTTTGTACGGATATATCTGTTCATATACTACCTATTATTACTGTAAGTTTTCATAAAATCAAATAAAGCGATATTAATTATGCATCTTTTCTCGCTCTGGAAATGAAGCACTTAATTTCCTAAAAATCCATCGACTTACTGGTCATAGTATTAGAAAAATGCGCTCGTTCACTCAATGTATCGTTATTTTCGCTTCTCGTCTGCAAAGGGTTTAAATATCATTCTTGGTTTGGCTTCTACGACCTTTTTTCCCAAACCTTAATAAATTAATCTAATTAACCTAATAAATTCGTCAAATTCGTCCAATTATTTAAACATAGGCGTCCGTTTTTCACGCGGCAACAAAACGGTTAAATTATAAATTAGTTCTTCATATTTATCGGTCAACTATATAACATAAATTCATAATAATAATTATTGGATAAGTTCGACGTAGCGAAAGGGTTAATGTTAGAAAGGGTGGGTTTCTATAGCGACATTGAGCGATAAGTAGTGCAAGCACACTAGCTGGTCAGACGAACGAGTCGCAGTCTCCAATCTTTCTCAAAGTTTCGAATTCTTTGTGAAACAAGAAATCGAGGAAAATTTTCTGGATTAAAAAATATATACTACCTTGATGGCAATAGGTGTTTTGACATTCGTCAGTAAAGGGTTGAAAAATTGAAACTGCAGCGTATTACGAAAGAAAGAGAGAATAATGTAATGCCAATGCCAAAAGGATAAGAAATCTTTATAAGAAAGTTAAAAGTTAAAAGTTTCTTCGAACGTTTCATATTTTTAACACTTCGACTACTGTAGGCGCCTATAGTAACTCAGAAATTTTGCGTTTGTGATACTGAAAGTGTCTATAAGTAATCAGAAGGTTAAAAATATAAAACAATCGAAGAAACTTTTAACTATTAACTTTTAACAATAACTATAGGCGTCTATAGTAGTCAAAGGGTTAAAAATATGAAACGTTCGAAGAAACTTTTAACTTTTAACTTTCTTATAAAGATTTCTTATCCTTTTAACCCGTTGACTACTGTGAGTGCCTATAGTAGCTCAGAAATTTTGCGTTTGTGATACTGACATCGCCTATAGGCTCTTAAGTGTCAATGTTTTTAAATTGAAACCAGAAGCACCTGTAATACGTACCTTAACGAAGAGTATTTCGTCGATGATGATTAATTTTCTTACAAACAACCTCGGAATTCTCGATATCGAGTTACATCGTTCTGAAATTCATAATTGCACTCAGCGCCAGGATCTGCGATAGAATTTCCTCGAGCTCCCGCTGAAATCTCTACCCGATAAATTCGGTTATCGTATTTCACCGTCTTGAAAGTTTCGTGTTCCATAGTTACCTATGTAGCACGGAGTGATCGTGTCAAATGGCATTTGGCGCGCGATTGCTCGACGATCGCGAGATAAAAAGAGATAAAAGGGAGATGACAACGCGTTTGACGAATACCTCGTCTTTGACGGAAGCTTTCCACGCCGATCCGCGTTCCTTCGTTTATCCCGTCCCCTATCGAGAAAGATTCGATAAACCACGGGGTGAAAGCCGGAGGCGTGGCATGAAATCGCTTTAATTGCCAGCGAGGTGACGAATACTCGCACGTCGAAAGAGGAGCGATTCAACCAGACGGATGGGAACAGGCGAAAGTCCAATTAACGAAAAAACAATCGAAAGTTCACGAGGCATTCGGCGAATAGGGCCGACTGCCACTTGCTGTATCTTTCACGAATCTCGATTAGATAGTGTTAATCCCTTGCGAACAGGACATTATTGTACACATGAAGATTCGTTTGCAACAATTATACCCTTCGTACTATATAAACAAATATTTGCTAAACGATTTTCAACGTGTTTATTAGACTTTTTATTGATAATTTCAAATTTCATATTTTACAATCTTCCAGAGTGTGATATTTCTGATAACAGTTGCCTATACACATAAATGGTTTTTTTCGGACATTTATCACGGTAGAAACGTGTTTGTTTCCTTCCTTCTTTCATTTTCCTATTTGAGCACACAATGCAGTCCCTGCAGTTTCCATTATCATCTCGACGAATTGTGTGTAAGCTGTAAAAGCACCTCCTTACAATACAGTATAGTATAAAGCGACGTGTGTAAACAATTGCATGCTAACGACGCGTGATCAGAACAGGGTTGTAACATCAGACCGTAGACGCAAGTTAATCCTGTTCAGGACTTCCAAAACTCAACCCTCCGGATTCACGATCGGTAGCTACTTATCTGCATCGATCACGTGACCACTTTGTTCGCATTTCCCGCCAATCCTCGTTGAACGGAACATACGAGTATTGACTCGTCCGAAATTTCAATACAAGGTATTCAGACGAGGTCTGCGTCCTCTTACAAACACAGACTGTTTGAAATTCAACAAGAGTTTATTTTATGATATTTACATGTATCGCAGGGTTTGGTTTGGCTGAGTAGTTGTCGTTGTTAGACTTGTGTGGCTCGTGTGTAACTGCTGATTTCGTGTGATGTTGCGTGTTTTATAGTTCGCGGTGTGTGCGTGATTAGTGGACGTGTCGTGTGAGCGGTGGATGTCTCCTTTTCCATTGGTGGTGTGATTGTTTTGAGGGTGTGTCTTGGGTTTCGGTAGGTTTCGAAGGAGAGGGAAGTTTAAACAAACTTGGAAATTCAAGGATGCCGAGTCTCGGGGATGCTGGCAATAAAGAAATAAATCGTCGTCCAAAGACTCGGAGGCTTGCTGTTCAAGGGTACATGTGGGTAGCGGATGTGCCACGTCTGATCCATCGATGGAAGGAAAGGTTCGGGAGGATTCGGGCTAATTGTCTCCTCGTCTGCTTTAGAGTTTGCTGGGAATTTATAGTTTTAGAGGCATCCGTGGACTATGGGCCGTTGGCCATAAAGAATTAAACCAAAGTCCCTTGGCCGCTGACCTTCGGTCCTTGAGGATGAAGAGATTTGTTGATTCGTGTCGTTGGTCGAGGGTTAGAAGTCTTTAGGAATGAACGGAGAGAGTGAACAGCGTCCACGATCGCGAGTAGTATCGGCCATGTTGGCGCCAGGCTGTGGTCTCGCGACGGTTCGCCAAACTCGCGGAAATATTTATTATTCTGCAACGGGATTAAACGAAAGGATTGGGTTACGAAGATAAGGTTTACCCGTCTGTATGGTGATTCTTTGAATGTCCGATTCGCGCCGGTTCGACGAGAATGGATTTAACGAAGGAAGCGTACCGCGCGCGGAATAATTAACCGCGACCAGATAACCTTCCGAGGTTTTCAACGGTTCCCGTTGTTGAAACGAAGTGTCTCAGATAAATATCATACCTCGTATTTATATCACGTGTCATGTACGAATTGTAGAATTTGATTTATATATATATTTGGTTGTTTGGAAAGTCATTTTGTTTTTTTTTTTTTTTTTTTTTTGTCGAATTCGACCGTTTATGATCGCGTGAAACGTCTTGGCAAAAATACAATTAGGTCCTCTATTGGGAATTGTAAAATTTGATTTATATATGTTGGGTTGTTTGGAAAGTCATTTCGATTTTTTTTTTTTATGCGGCTGAAGTGTGAAGCTTTCTGTAAAAAATCCAATTAGGTCCTCTGTTGGGAATTGTAGAATTTGATTTATATATATTGGGTTGCGCAGAAAGTCATTTCGTTTTTGTTTTCTTTTCTCTTTTTATGCGGCTGAAGTGTGAAGCTTTCTGTGAAAAAATGCAATTAGGTCCTCTGTTGCGAAGTGTAGAATTTGATTTAAATGTTTATTTAAGTTCACTCAAGCAGTCATCATTCAGTCAATATTCAGTCGTCGAGTCTGGTACTAGACAGTTATTCGAACATTGTCACTCGCGAGTGCATCGCGCTTTAATATTTATATAATTCCGTGACAAGTGCTCAATCAACGTGATAGGAAGGAAAGGTTCGGTAGGATTCGGGCTAATTGTCTCCTCGTCTGCTTTAGAGTTTGCTGGTAATTTATAGTTTTAGAGTCATCCGTGGACTATGGGCCGTTGGCCATAAAGAATTAAACCAAAGTCCCTTGGTCGCTGACCTTCGGTCCTTGAGGATGAAGAGATTTGTTGATTCGTGTCGTCGGTCGAGGGTTAGAAGTCTTTGGAAATGAACGGAGAGAGTGAACAGAAAGATCCAATTGGATTATCGAACTCGAGGGGCACGAGTGACGCGTTTAGGAACACGGGGCCACCAATGATGATCCGTTTACGCTCGTCCGAACCCTGCCGCTGTCTGCCACGATGATCGAGCAGCCGAGGATCGTGTAATTACCGGGAAAATACAAATATGTTACCCCGAAGCCGGGGATCCCTAATGCGAGTTCGCTGTTGGCGCTTAGGGTCTCCCCGGTCGTCTACGGCCTTCTGCGAGGATCAAGACCGACGAGCGGTATTTTCTGACGAAAGTTTCCGGCATGAGGTCGGGATCCACTTTGAGGAATTTTCTGGAATCACCAGGACCACGTGGAATGTCCACCAAACGTTGTAGCTCCTTCGTGGTTCACGTTAATTCTGATCTTCAAGCCACGTGTACCACCGATGATACAGGCAGCCATATTTATTTAATGCGCTGAAAACATTCGTTTTATTGCAAATGTATTTCTATTAAATATATTTCTATCAAAAGAATGACGCATTGTGAACAATGCAGTATAGTTTATTAAGTTTAATTAAGTTAAACTAAGTTAAACTTAAGTTAACTAATTAAGTTTAATTGACCCTTTGCGGTAGTATGTCTGCTTTCAGCCACCAAAGCTTTTTTACCGTTTCGATCGTATGTCTGCTCTCAGACACCATAACAGAGAACCATATTAACCCCTTGACATAGAAATTAAATACACTTGACGCGATTGAAAAATATTATTTTATTTCGTTAATTTAACTTTTATTTTACCTATTGCACTCGAAAGATGACTGTCAGTCACCATTATATGCTGAATAAACCTATTAATTAATAAAAGAAATGTAGCTGCCTTTTCATTCTACAACTTTTTATTTCGTTAATAAAAACGTTGTCCCATTGATATAAAATTTCTTTGGTTTTTGATTAAAATATCTCTCGAGATCACTTTCTATTGCGTTAGTACTACTGTATTCCTTGCTTGCAAAAAATGTTGTAGAGAATGAAATACGTGGTAATCCAATAGGCCAATACCTGTATAATAAGGTAAACGTGTTAGAATTTCCTACCCGAATTCTCTTAATTTTTGTTATTTTTGTTTGTATACTCTTTGTCATGTGCAGCTTGGCGTTTATCGCGATGAAAGATCGCATTGTTCCGAATTGAAAGTTTTGAAAGTTTCTACGCTATATTTTCTGTTAATTTTCTTAACCGATCAAAGTAAACGGTGACATTAACCTCTTGAGCACAGCTGAACTTTACTGTTTCTCGGTACAGCAGAGTTCAACGCGAATTACGTGTCAATGATACGGCACTGCAATGCTGTTCTTTACACGAGTACATTGGAATGAAGTGTTTGATGATTAAATTATAATTTTTCATTAGTATTTATAAAAATATTT
>NIJG01000224.1:111851-125056 GCA_002201625.1 Euglossa dilemma
ATAATCACACTTACGGTGTGATTGACGAGTATACTCGTCATCTCTCGATTTCCGCAATGCATATAAGCTCTCAAAAAGGACCACCACAGTTAACCCATTCGAGACCGATTGCACACCATGTGTGCAATTGATTTCCAAGGCTATAAGATAATTTACACACCGTATATGTAATAACAGTAACGTGCAATTATTAATTATTCTGATTAACCAGTTAACTGTGATTAACGAGTATACTCGTCATAGAGAAGTGGCACGATTTTGTGTATTGACGAGTATACTCGTCATGCATATAAAGTAGTGACCATTGGCTATTTAAATTGTAATTTTTGAGAAAAACAAAACATATTCTCAAATTTGAAGCTGTTTAGAATATTTTGAGGCCAGGCCGGAATGAAACAAACGAATAAAAAATAGAAATAATTTGAGATAAACTTTTGCTGAATACCACGCCACAGCAGGAATTTAAATTCTTGCTATCATATGTAGTTTTTCGTCTAATAAGTATGTCATATATGTTTAAGTTAACAAAATAAATATACATTAGTAATAAAATTGTGAATTTCATAAAATAATCCCATCTTTTTGATCCAATATCTTACCAGCGCAACTTACTCTGTGATTGACGAGTATACTCGTCATGGCTCGATTCTGGCGACACAAAACGAGGGCGTCACAGTTAACTGGTTAAACTAGTCGTCGAGCGAGCTGCACATCCGATATGCAATGATCTTATTTACGCGAATTCACTTACGAATTGGGTGATTTCCATAGTAAACATATTTTTCTATTAAAAATGAACAATCTAAAGAAAAGAAAAAAAATTCGCTCCTGAAAAATCGTTATCTGAAATGAGTTAACTGGTTAAATACACGTGAAACTCGCGGTTCTCGATTCCGTAGAAAACGATTCTCGAGACTCTTCGCGAGCTCCGTAGAAAATTCCTGCGAGAACGGATCCATGGAAATCTCTCGGTCGTAGATCCCATTAGGATCTTCTCGGCGATAACTCTATTAAGATAACCGTAACATCGTGCACGCTGACAGGGAAGTAGTAAAAACGTCGCGAGATGGCCGCGGGAAGAGGCATGCGTCGGAAAGGAGCCAATTGAAGATGCATTTTATGCGGAGTCGCGCTCGGAGGAAGCATAAAAATCAAAATAGCTGCAGGTAAAGTAGACGGAAGGATCCATTGTCGCTAGCTGCTCTCCAAACTTCCTTCTCCTTTTTATATTCTTTATATTCCATTTCATGTCGCAGTCGTGTCCCCTCCGTTTTCTTCCTTTTCGCTGCTCCACGGTATGTTCCTTATTTAATGGAGGAAGCGAAAGGGGAGCGGAGAAATGTTTATTTATTAAGGAAAGTTCCGCGTTTATCCAGAGGCAGAAATCGCCGCTCGTGAAAGCAGGGAAAATAAAGGAAATAAGCAACGAAGAAATTTTCTATTTCCGTCCCCGGAGCTTGGCCAACTTCCGTCATCGGAACTCTCGCGAAACGGCGTGTAGATCTTCGCTTTTTCATCCTTCATCTTCCTGGTCGTTACCATCCGTCGGTTTACACGCCGTTTCGGATCAACCGTGTTTTTATTTTCTTCGACACGAACGCTTCGCGCGAAATTGCCTCGCTTCGCGTACACTTGGGAAATTAGAAAGGTTCGCAATCATTGATTTTTCTCTTTTACCCTTTTTTTTCTTTACTCTTCACCCCTTTTTCCCGTTGCTGTGTCTTCTTCTCTTTTCTCTCTCTCTCTCTCTGTTTCTCTTTTTGCACGCGTTACATCCCTCTCTGGGACACGTTCGATATCGGATAGAACGGAAAGCGATCGCCAGTTTAAATTGACGGTCCATCCAGTTTCGACTTCCGGCCGGACGTGCTCGTTTCCCTCTTTGTATTTGCGTACCTCGGACATGTTATGAACCAATCGGTTTCCCTTTTGCTCGGCCGGGAAAGGGAAATTATTAATTGCCGTGTCTCCTCGCATGTCCGTTTCCCGCTGCCCTGTCTCGTCCCTTTTGTCGTAAAATAGATTTGCGGAGTCGGCGAAACGACGCGGAAACAGAGAGGGTAGGGTCAAGTCGCTCGAAGCGAAGCAGAATTGCTTTTCGAGCCGACGGTGTTTCAAATTTGAGCAGTTCGACGGAAAGCCGATAAACTTGTTGATCGCCGTTTCCTTTTCATTCGATACCGTGTTTATTCTTAGATCAGTTTATTCGAATTTCACGCTGGTTATCCACTCTTTCAACTGAAGGAAAGAATATATAACATTCGTTACTTATACTCATTGTTTATTCGCTCACAACAGTCGAAGGAGTTCGCTACTTTATAATGCAATAACACCGAAAGTGATTTACCGCATTTTTAGCGGATTTAGTGATTTAATAATTTTGAAAATGAGAAACTTTCACTTAGCAGAGCTAATAGGCTGGACCCACGTGCGACAAAAGCATAAAAGTGAAGAAACAACGAACCAAAACAATTGCGAAGGACAACTTCGATGACTTCTACCTTCCAATAAAAAAAACTCAATTTTTTTCACCACGAAATTTTATACCAACCAATCGTAACATACACGAACTGAATTCCTGAAACTTCGAACAGCACAGAGAAAATATATTCGACCATCACCAACGACACATCTTCAAACTTTGTAAAAACTTCGTCTCCTTGCATCAAATTGAAATAAACCTATATAAGCCTGATCGAATTAGTTTGCGTTTGTAAAAAGATGCAGATATTGTCTGAATTTCTTACCTTCCAAAAATAAGGGCTCTTACGAAATATTAATTACGCAACACTGCAAATGGTACCTTCTAAATCAGAACTTTAAAAAAGGTGTAACAAGTAGATTAAAATAGGCAAATATTTTATAAAATAATTTAATTTTATAGATATGTACAGGGTGTTTCACGGATCGTTAAACATGATTTATCAAGTACTTGAAATAATCAGACAAGCAAATGTTTTGTTTGCAGGATTAGTATGAAACCTTTTGCCGATTTTGAGATAGAAAATTAAAGTTTCTGCGCACCTCTTAGCCTTGGTGGTATCGTTTTGCAAAGATTTAAAAAACTATACCAATTACCAGGTCCCTCTTCAATAAATATTAAACTACAATTGACATTACATTATTTTTCCTTTCTTCCGTAATACGCTGCATCTTGAATTTTTTAAATATCAATCTCAGTTTCGTTTTTACGAGCTTTTCTCCAAACCTTAATAAATTCGTCCACTTTGTTCGGTTATCTTGGCATAGGCACCCGTTATTCGCTCTTGTATTTTTTCATAAACATGCATTTAACATTCTCAAGCAAAGATTCGTTCGTCACATACAGAAGAGACTTATTTTAATTAAGAGTTTTTAAAAGCATGTATCAATATAACGACGAAATGGAATTAATTGACGCAACCACGATCTAAACCTGTAGTGAAAGACAACTCCTGTGCTTTCTTCCTATTCCTTCAGAAGACATCATCCTGAGACAACCATCTTCCAATAAAAAACCTCTATTTTTTCCACCATCAAATCCTGTACCAAGCAATCGCAACATACTCGAATTGAATTCCAGAATAGCACAGAGAGAAGATCCCTGAGCTTCCTCCCCATTACCCGAGTTAATCCATCATAAACGATCTTAACCCAAAAATAAGCTTTCCGAATTAGTTTAACACTTTGACTGCCATGGTGGTCACATATGACCGGCAACGGTTTCTCCCGTGACGCCATGGTGGTCATGGGTGACCGGAGCCTTTCAACTTTTTACAATTGTAAAAAACTAAATGAAAATCGAGAGTTAGCGTATTTGAATATGGCCGATGTATAGAAGATACATTGAAATAAAATGTGCCCTATCGAACGATTAAAATTTTTTATTAGAACAATAAAGAATAACAAAATGTTAGAATAAATCTTGCATCTAACGGTGCACTTTGTTAAAGCACTCCAAACATAAATGCGGCGCACCAATACAATCCGGACAATAAGTGGTCACCTTCTTGGTCTTATTTTTAGCAATTTTTCACCCAAATAGTTTGAAATTTTTTTCTAACATTCCCTGCAAAATTTTTGTTCCAGGTATGCTCGCCTTTCCTTTTTTTGCAATTCGTGCCGTAATCTTCGTCGAACAGTTACTAAGGCGTCACGGTGGTCACCCGTGACCATCAGGTAAGAGAAACGCTTTGTTTGATAAAAATATTGCCTTCTAACATCGATTCGTTATTATTTTGCCATTATATGCTTTGGCGTGGCAGTCAAAAGTTTAAACTTCTATCTTCATGGAAACCTACCAAACGCGAGACACACACTCTAACAATCACACCACCAATGGATAGAGAGACTTCCACCAATCTCGACCACGTCAGAAACTATAAAACACTCGACATCAGCCGAAACCAGTTAGTTACAAACCGGTGAAAACACGAGTCGAACAAACCACAGTTACACAGTTACACTAAACCCTGGAAACGCTTGTAAATCCTTGGAAATGAACTCTAGTTAATTTTGAAACAGTTTGCGTTTGTAAAAGGACGCAGACTTCATCCGAATATCTTGTTTTCAAATTTCCGGACGAAACTCATGCTTCTTCATGATCCTGATCTTTTCAAAACCATGTTCCGTGTCACGTATCACTGTACGATTTGCGATCAGCCTGGCGAACTATAGAATTTTCGATCGGTCACGCGACAAAAACGAGAAAACTCACGAACGATACGCAATTTGTTAACCCTATATGGGCCCGTGTAACTTTCAGATTACATTTTAATTTTTCATGAGATGGCACATATTTATCGGAAGATACTTCATTGGGACCGTTACTTTACGAATGTTACTTTACTCTGTGGGTCCGTGTAACATTTAAGTGACATTTTTATTTATCGACATTTTAGAAAATAATTATAACTTTCTTCATGAAATAGCACATATTTATCGGAAGATACATCTTCGGGGCCGTTACTTTACTTATCTTAACCCTCTATGGGCCCGTGTAACTTTCAGGTCACATTTTAGAAGCGTATGTACGTATAACGAAAATTATGTATAATAAAAATAAGTTTCATCATAATATTGGCATAAACGTACACTCAACTAATTCCGAACACACTTTTGATGAAATGTAGAATGATAGACATTTTGCAAAATAATTGTAGCTTTTTTCATGAGATGGCGCATAAACCTTAACTCTATGACGTTGCCAACAGAACCAATACTAGTATTCATGACCATTGCTAGACTCACCAACCTGAAATAGCAAAATAAATGCTGAACAAACTTTCGGCAGTAAAACTACGCGAAACCATTTGATCCAATTGATATTATTTGTGCTTTTGTCAGTGATTACCAAATTAAAAATAGTAGAAATATTAAATCTGGGTTAGTATATCAATATCAACCTATTTGTTTGCATTTCAATTTTCAATTTGTTACTGTTTTTGATGATACTGAATCACTATATTATACGCTATATAGAATATATCGAAATAAAATTGTTTAAACGCAAAAATTTGTGGACATAATAACTTTGAGTTAGTATATCAATAACAACTTATTTATTTGCATTTCAATTTTCAATTTGTTACTGTTTTTGATGATACTGAATCACTATATTATACGCTATATAGAATATATCAAAATAAAATTGTTTAAACGCAAAAATTTGTGGACATAATAACTTTGAGTTAGTTTATCAATAACAACTTATTTGTTTGCATTTCAATTTTCAATTTGTTGCTGTTTTTGATGATACTGAATCACTATGTTATACGCTATATAGAATATATCGAAATAAAATTGTTTAAACGCAAAAATCTGTTTTCATTTGCATATATAGGTTTATAATTTCTGATTTTTCGTTCCCACAATTTTTTTGAGTTAAAACGAAAATTCGGTCCATAGAGGGTTAAGAAATTTCGAATAGAGAAAAAGAAGAATAGGTAATCATCATGGAAGAAAATGTCGATGAATCGATTTCACGGTCTACCCTACGTTTTTGTTAATCAAAACGACAAACAGTAGTCGTCGTTTCAGATTCAATATGCAGCATTGAAAAGCAATTCTTAAATCCTTGTAAATAAACTGTAATTAATTTTGAAACGGTTTGCGTTTGTAAGGAATACCTAGGAATACCTTGCTTTCAAATTTTCAAACGTAACAAGCTTCGTTGCGTTCAATGCTAGATTATTACACAGTGTATTTACAGCGTACTGCAAAATGTCAGTGTGTCCAATAGATAGTACAATCTCGCTGCAATTATACGATATTCTGGCCAAATTGAGGAAACTGTGCCTTTCGGCGTAATTTTTAATGCGACACGCGTGTCTCGTTGGAAATTCATTGCCCTTTGTGGAATCGGGTTTATATTAATTCCGTCCGTTTTCGTTTCCGCGTCTGCCCTATTGCTATTTCGTTCGACACGTTCGTTAAAGGGAATTCGATGGATGAAATTTCCCGCGTAAACCGAATTTCATCGGCGAATATTTCGGTATAATTGAAATTCGTAACGCGTATCGCGCTGGCAATAATTTCGTTAGAACCGCGACAAAATAAACTTTTGACATTCCCCGTGTAAATGTTCCCCGATGAATGCCTTTTTGGACGAATGATATTTGCACCGTGAAAACGAACATGACGTCGTATAAATTTACACGGAGTTCGCGGGGACATTTTGAAATTCTAGACGATTTTGTAATCACTGAAACGTTAGTAGCGTTAGTTTTGCGTTACATTAAAGGAGAGACGGCGCTTTATGCAGTGAAATCTGTATGTACCTGGATGTACAAGAGTATGCATTTGCACAAAGGAACAGCCGAAAGCGTGCTGCGAGGAAACCAGAGGAAATTGGAGGTGCAAGATGCAGGCTTGGAAACCGTGGAAACGAATCATCGAATAACGCTTAAATTCCATTTGCATTTTTCTCTTGCTATGCTGCTGGTAAATAACGTGCGTGAACAGACGGCACGCAAGATACGAATTTGAACAAAGTGATTGTGCTGCTGTAGTACACAGGGACCTCGTGATAAGGAAAGAAAGGTCTGTGGACAAAGGATGGAGAACAAAGAGCAGAAACATGCAGAGGGACAGAGGATGTCTCGTTGTGTTAAAAATGGTATATTCTATGCTTCGTATCCGTGAGCTGTGAATCGAAAAGTTTGTGAAATAGAGAACTGTGTTTCGATAACTAAGTTACGAGTAATAATCGTGAAATGGTTATATTTCATGGAGGAAATATTAATTATTTAAGCGAGAGGAGTTATTGTAATATCCAAGAGGCTTTATATAAATGGTGACAGTTTGGTGGTAGAATTTGAAGAAGTCGGGGATTATTGTATAGCTGAAACGCAGTGGTATTTTTCAATAGAAAATTTGAACTCCGCGCTGTTAAGTTAAACTCCTAGGTACGACACGCTACTATAGTGGATTTTGTGTGTATATTCTTTCAGAACAGCGCGGCACTATAGTGGTTTTCGCGGATATCATCACTCTGAACGACGCGTCACTATAGTGGCTTTCGTAGATATCATGTTTCTAATAGACGCGCCACTATAGTGACTCTCGTGGATGTCATCTTTCAGAACAACGCGCCACTATAGCAACGTTTGCGAGTATCGTCTTTTATAATGACACTCCATAATAATCGTTTTCACGGATATCATCTCTCTCAACGACGCGTCACTATAGTGGTTTTCGTGGATGTCATCTTTCAGAACGACACGCCACTATAGTGACTTTCATGGATGTTATCACTCTGAATGACGCGCAACTATAGTAACTTTCGTGAATATCATCTCTCATGGACGATGCATTAGTGGCTTTCGCGGATATCATCTTTCAGGACGTCGCGCCACTATAGTGACTTTCGTGGATGTCATTACTCTAAATGACGCGCCACTATAGTGACTTTCGTGGATATCATCTATCTGAACGATGCGTTACTGGCTTCCGTGGATATCATCTTTCAGAAAGTCGTGCCACAATAATCGTTTCCAAGAATATCATTTTTCAAAACGACACATCACTGTAGTAAGTTTCTCGGATGTCATCTCTGTGAAAGATGCGACATTATAGTGGCCTTAGTGGATGTCATCACTCTAAGTGACACGTCACTGTAGTGACTTTCTCGTATATCATCTCTCTGAACGATGCGTTAGTGGCTTTTGGGGATGTCATCTCTCATGGACGATGCATTAGTGGCTGTCGCGGATATCATCTTTCAGTACGACGCTCCACTATAGTGACTTTCGTGGATGTCATCACTCTAAATGACGCGGCACTATAGTGACTTTCGCGGATATCATCTATCTGAACGACGCGCCACTATAGTGACTTTCGTGGATGTCATCACTCTAAATGACGCGGCACTATAGTGACTTTCACGGATATCATCTTTCAGAACGACGGGCCTCAATAATCGTTTCCAAGAATATCATTCTTCAATACGATACATCACTGTAGTAAGTTTCTCGGATGTCATGTTTCAGAACGACGGACCACAATAATCGTTTTCACGGATATCATTTTTGAAAATGACACGTCACTGTAGTGACTTTCGTGGATGTTATCACTCTGAATGACGCGCAACTCTAGTGACATTCGCGGATATCATTTTTCAGAACAACACGTCACTGTAGTGACTTTCTTGGATGTCATCTCTCTGAACGACGCGTCACTATAGTGGTTTTCGCGGATGTCATCACTCTATGTGACGCGCCACTACAGTAACTTTCGTGGATATCATCTGTCATGGACGATGCGTTAGTGGCTTTCGCGGATATCAGTTTTGAGAACGGCATGTCACTGTAGTGAGTTTCTCGTACATCATCTCTCTGAACGACGAGCCACTATAGTGATTTTCACGGATATCATCTATCTGAACGACGGGCCACAATAATCGTTTTCACGGATATCATTTTTCAAAACGACACGTCACTGTATTGAGTTTCTCGGATATCATCTTTCAGAAAGACACGCCACAATAATCGTTTTCACGGATATCAGTTTTGAGAACGACACGTCACTGTAGTGACTTTCTCGTATATCATCTCTCTGAACGATGCGTTAGTGGATTTCGCGGATATCATCTTTCAGAACGACGGGCCACAATAATCGTTTTCACGGATATCATTTTTGAAAATGACACGTCACTATAGTGACTTTCGTGGATGTTATCACTCTGAATGGCGCGCAACTATAGTGACATTCGCGGATATCATCTTTCAGAAGAACATGTCACTGTAGTGACTTTCATGGATGTCATCTCTCTGAACGACGCATCACTATAGTGGCTTTCGCGGATATCATCTCCCTGAAAGATGCGCCACTATAGTGACTTTCGTGGACATCATCTATCATGGACGATGCATTAGTGGCTTTCGCGGATATCATCTTTCAGTACGACGCGCCACTATAGTGACTTTCGTGGATGTCATCACTCTAAATGACGCTCCACTATAGTGACTTTCACGGATATCATCTTTCAGAACGACGCTCCACTATAGCGACTTTCACGGATATCATCTTTTAGAACGACAGGCAACAGTAATCCTTTTCACGAATATCATTTTTCAAAACGACACGTCACTGTAATAAATTTCGCAGATATCATTTTACAGAACGACACGTCACTGTAGTGACTTTCTCGGATGTCATCTCTCCGAACGACACACCACTATAGTGGCCTTCGTGGATGTCATCACTCTAAATGACGAGCCACTGTAGTGGTCTTCGCGGATATCATCAGTCTAATCGACCATTTTTCTTCCATAGTGACTTTCGTGGATAGTACCATTTTTCACAGTATTATAATTTGCTTACTTTATTTCTCATTTGTTTCGCCTAATCCGCATTAACTTACTTATTTATAATTCTATTCCCACGTAATGTCGTAGCAAAAATGATGAAAGATTTTTCTGCCATCCGTGGTCATGCGTGCTGTGCCTAAAAGTTTAAATATCTCTTCTTACTTTTCGTTTCCGTTTTTCGATTCGTACTACGAAAATTTGCGCAACATCTCCATTTCTTTTCACTTACCCAAAACTTCTTCGTAATCCTCGAGCTGGGAGAAAATCGCAATTCCTGTTCTGAAAAGACTGTCTGAAAATTCCTAAATACAAGAAAGCAATAAAAGGTCATCGTAGCGGAAGTCAGCGACGTTTCCATGAAAGTCGGTCGTCAAATTACGCGATATCCGATTCTGAGCGTTGCCTCGTAAATTACACGGAATAATATCATTCGCGATAATGGTTGATAATCTGGTTATAGGGTGCACGGGCTCGGCTATTGAATCACGGGACCGTTACACGTAATAATGGACGCCGCCCGGGAAAATCCTGCAACTTCGACGGCCACTGAGCGCGACATATTGAAAGCTGCGACGACAGGGACCGCTGTCTGTCCATCCATGTTCGCATTTTCGATAAACACGCTAGCAGCTCTCGTTACGGACGTAATCAGATTTGTTCTGGCCATCCGTTGCACCTCATACGAAAATAATGCGAAAAATACGACGCCGGCTATCGCTGGAAAATGCTGTTAAGTAAACAGTGTAACAAGATCAAACAAATTATGCTCCAGAAATTGTTGCTGGGTTTTTTACATCCGAAACTTGGGATGTTAATAGTTCAGACGAGAGTTTACGTCTTTTTACGAACGCAAACTAGTTTAATTAGGTTTGTTGGGATTTTTTATTTGCTTTTGCTGGACTTTAGAAGGAGTGATTGTGTTTGGTTTGATGTTTGTTGCGTGATCATCTGAATTCTTTGTTTTCGTTTATTTATGAGTTTTGGTGTTACTTGATGGAGGTGGAAATTTAGTTCGTTTTTAACCCATTTGCATCATTAACACTAGATTTACAGGGTCCGTCAATTTGACGGGTGAGTTACTCCAATAATACAATATTAATAGATTTAATCAACTTGCGTTAAATTTGTTATTATCGTAATTGTTTTTAAATTAAACTCATGATGTTATTTTTTAATAAAATACGTAGGTTTCTTTATTCGTAAATCTGACTGGTGTCCATAAAGATTGGTATTCAAAAACGTCCGTAAACCTAGTGTTAAGCGGAATAATCCGCACCCAATAACTATTACTTATCTATTTTAAATTTATTTACCGTGCAACTACCTACGATAATAAATATTTATGTTGTAACATCGTGTAAAACGATTTTATTTTAGAGTACGTATAATTTTTGGATTAAATATACAGAAGAGTTTGTTTGTTACACTTAATTTCAATCAAAGGCTAGATGGACTCTCTTAAGAACGATGATGTAAATGGGTTAATTTGAATAGTATTTAAATAAACCGTTACTTTTTGGGACTTTTATTTGGTAGGATAAATTTTCAGTGAAAATATGTCAAATATTCTACGAATATAGAGTGTGATGGAAATTTCACGGTATATTCGACGTTGATATGTAGAAATACCTATTCTTCGTTTAGAGAAACCATTATGTCTTCGAGCCATGATTTAATAACTTATATTTCGAATAGAAACAAATCAGTTCGAATGACTTTTCTCGTCATTAATCGCTTTAGAATAATACTACGCGCGATGATAGCGTAACAGAACGAAGTATAACACCGTGTAAAAGAATAAGAAAGAAAGAAGAAATGTCGTTATTTTCTCGTTCAAACCTCGAAACGATTTTCGATTTTCTCTAAAACAGAACCGATAGAAAGCATCGCACAAATTTTTCTTCTCGTTGATTCGCGTACACTCACCCCATAATCTATTCTACCAAATTTCCAACACATCTTCCATAGAAGTGATACATCGTGTTTTGTCCGAAACTTGGAATATTGTTAGTTCAGACGCGAGTTTACATCTTTTTACCAACGAAAACTAGTTCAATTAGGTTTGTTGAGATTTTTTATTTGTCTCGACGTTGCAAGGAGTGTGTTTAGTTTAATTTTTGTCGTTGTGACTGTCTTAACCCCTTGATATTCAAATTAAATACACTTGATGCGATTGAAAAATATTATTTCATTTCGCTAAGTTGAACTAGAGAATGGAAGCTGAAAAGGAATATATATTTTTTAAATATTGGATTTTTGACACTGGGTTTACGGACGTTTTTGAATATCTATCTTTATGGATACCCGTTAAATCTACGTGTAAAGAAAACTACGTATTTTCTTAAAAAATAAGACCATGAGTTTAATTTGAAAACAATTACGATATTATAAATTTAATATAAGTTGATTAAATTTATTAATATTGTATAATTAACGGGTCAAATTGCGGATCCTGTAAATCTAGTGTAAATGATAAAATTGATTCATGAAATTTATCTCTTAATATACAATGGAGAGAAATATTTACCAAAGTAAAAGAAGGTCCTTGAAATAAATGACGAGTCTAACTTGTAATTGTATGTTAAGGGGTTAATGCTTCTCTTTTTGTCTATTTATGAGTTTTGGTGTTGCTTGATGGAGTTGATAGTTTAGTCCGTCTTGGTGAAGATTAGTATAAAAATTTGTTTTTCTTTTCTTATGGAGGATTAGAAAAGTTGGAACGCAAGTTGTACAAGATTAAGCCGTTTCCCTTTCGATTTGAATCTCACAATCAGGATTAGGTGTTTATTATTTAATTGTCTATCGAAGAAATTGTATTTTAGCTAAAACGTTTTAACCGTTTGCATTCAAGTTTTCAAGACTTCGAAATTTCAAAGACGCATATTAATTAATACATCAAATTTAAGATAATATAACAATATGCGAAATATCGAAATCAAATAATTCTACATATTAATTATTTTACGATTCTTTATTTACCACTGAAAAAAAATAATATCTGTTTTATATCAAAAAATCAGTAAATTTCTACTCTTCTGCAGCTAAAAAGTCGCCGAGTGCAAAGGGTTAAACGATGAAATGACGTGTTTTTTGAAAGGAACAGGCAATGAAATAATTTCTTATCGCGATTAAGCTTTAAGCATTATAACGATTTCCCATTTAAGTCGTTAGTTCCGTTATGGACCACGTCTCCAATGAATTTAACATATACATTGTATATATCGTGAGTTATTTTCTAATTCCATCGATGTAGAATTTTTCGCTATGAAGAAGAAGCTTTTCTTACGTTTCTATAAGCTCGGTGATACCCCATATGTGAAAATATGCAAAGAAAATTATACGTTTGCCTTTGGAATGAACGGAAGTATTTTATTTCGATATTTCGCGTGTAGTTATTTTTAATATAGCGTAGAAAAC
>NIJG01000224.1:145012-156284 GCA_002201625.1 Euglossa dilemma
AAACGTATAATTTTCTTTGCATATTTTCACATATGGGGTATCACCGAGCTTATAGAAACGCAAGAAAAGCTTCTTCTTCATAGCAAAAAATTCTTCGAGTGCAAAGGGTTAACAGGTTGAATCTCACGCCAATTTTACCGGGATTGTCCGTGGCGCCACGATGAATTTTCTAGTCAGCGATACATATAATGTTGAAATATTATCTGCAATAGATAAGTTACAGCGTATAAACATGTTTGGCATGTTAATTGCGGCGGGAAAAAAGGGTTAAATGGTTCACGGAGACAGCTGCATAAGTAGGAAATAAAACGTGAAATCGTAAGGGAGAATTTTTCTCGTTATTCGATGGAGAAACAGGAATACGAGGGTCCGTGACGGTCGTAGAGTCTGTCGGACTCCGTTCGTGGTCGTAGTGATGGCGCAATAAGTGGATAAGAACATTAGCGTAACATCCAGGCTAGATCTGCAGGAAGCTTAATGGCCAGTTTAAGAAAAAGCTTTTAAAGGAGAGGCAGAAACGTTACCGCTCATAAAATTTTAAAGCGATTTGTTCCTGTTCTACGCCCCGCTGCGGCCAAGTTTTATGTCGTGGCCTGCAAGCTCCATTCCACCTTCCTATTTCCGCTTACATCATGCGAATTCTAATGGCCCATCGGTCCACCCCTCTCCTCTCTTCTCCCCTTAAACTCACCCCCTATTTCTCTGTTTCCACTCGTCTCCTTTCTTCTTCATCCTTTTTTTTCATTTTCCCCAGCTAATATATTTAACGGTCATAAAACACAGCGAGAATTACGTCCATTGGACATACCAGCCACGTTGTAAAACGAATTAATTCCGGTTAATTCAGAAACTCGAATAATTAGCCACGCGTCAGGGGAACAGACTCTCAGCTGTTTAACGCTATTTCTACCACGATTTTGTGTATACCTATTTCGACCAAAAAGTGTCTTTTGACNATTTTGTGTATACCTATTTCGACCAAAAAGTGTCTTTTGACAGCTTTGAGTTTGAATGAAAATAATTGCTAAAGCTGTTGGGATTTCAAATTAGTAATTAAATTTAGATAATTTGAGCAATATAACGGGAATGATAATTTAAAGATATTAGCTTCTTCATTTTTTTATTTTTAGTAGAAAGATAAGCAAATGTTGTTATGAGTTTTTTGCAAACTGTTTCGTCAATAGTAATTTCAATATTTTGTCGTTCATTGCTTTCTTCACTATCGCCTTTAGAATCTGTCAATAATCTCATTCTTTCTCGTCCTCTACTTGCATTCAAATTATCTTTCTCTTCAATCATTCGTATGCTTGACGAGTAATTTTCATAATCGCTATCGAATTCGTGGTCACTTTCGAAAGAATCATTCAACTCGTCTTCACTTTCAGATTGTGAGCTTTCATCAATTTCAGAGCATTCTTCGCTTATGTTATTTATTTTTTGCGATAACTCCTTCTTTCTTGAAATTCGGGACATCGTTAGAATAATTTTGGAAATAAAAAATAAATAAGGTTAGGTTTTTAGGGTAGGTTATTTATGTTTTATTTTGTAGAAAAAGGTAAGAAATAGAAATAATTACCAGTATTACAAACAGTTTTACTGCTTACTTACCTGTAATGCTAATTTCAACAATCGGTTATTCAAATTTTTCACGAATTTCTTCAATTTTTTTAGAACAAGTCGCTGAAATGATCTACTGTAAAATGCAACATGGCGAAAAACAAGCAAATATCAAAGTATCTTTCGTTACAACTGAAATTGGGATTCCCGAATCAGATTACAATTGATACGATGCTGCAAAATTGTGTTGATATTTATATGTAAATCGGTTTAGAATTAGACACTGTTCTGAATTCCTTAAACTGTCAAAAGACACCTCATGGTAGAAATAGGTACACCATATGCACATTTTTAAAGCCAGGATGAGCTGGAGGAAAATGATATCACTGAATTAATTTAACAACTGTTATACAAAAAGTCAAAAATTTAAATGTGGTGAAATGATTACACTTGGAGAATAATGTTACCTTAAAATTTGAAAAGTGTCTTTTGACACCTCTTAGTAAAAATAGTGCTAACATTTCGAATATTCGAAAGGAATTTCGTCTATTATTCTATTAATTTTATTTTCTTGTAAATGTCTCGTGTTTCTTTCGTGTTTTTCGTTATTGGTATTATCCACGCAATTATACTTTTCCAACGTGTGAATAGTCATATTTATTTCGCTATCTTTTCAATCTTTAACCAGTTAACTGCGGTAGACGTGTATACACGTCGTTTAAAATAAAAAAATTACCACGGACTATAAAATTTCGAAAATTTTATAAAATGTGATAAGGATATTATTTCGTGGTATACGTCTTTTATATTACCAATACAACATTTATGTGTTGTAGGGATAGAGGCTGTAAAGGAAGAACATTTCTTTATTCGCGCATCTCCTCTACAATATTTTATATCTAAAAAAATCTATATAAAATGTCTAAAAGTCTAAATAAAATATCTAATTTGTGGTCTAAAACCAATTATTATATGTATATAATCCACAACGAGCGTTAATTTGCGGAATAACTGCGCCACCAATTAGCAAGGCCAATAGTAGCTCGTTGCTTCAGTAAGAATAACATATTCAGAAACGAATTGTTAATTTTTTTGTCAAATACAAATATAATCATTCCTCATTCCTTGTAAAAATTTATATGACCATTAACCCTGTGTTTGACGTGTATACACGTCACTACTTGATTTTTTAAATTAAATCCCCGAGTTAACCCTTTGCACTTCGCTGTTCCCTCTTAGGGGACATTAATGTTTATTAGTAATTACGGAGTATTAACTTATTCCAGCAGAACTTTTTGAGATGTGTATATTTCCCTAAAGTTTTCTCTGGAAATATTAGAAGAAATCAAGTCAAAATATAGTAAAATTACTAAGATATATAAAAGAAGTGATTTTTAGGAGCCGAGATCACGTCCATCTTNATTTGTGGTCTAAAACCAATTATTATATGTATATAATCCACAACGAGCGTTAATTTGCGGAATAACTGCGCCACCAATTAGCAAGGCCAATAGTAACTCGTTGCTTCAAAGTTTTCTCTGGAAATATTAGAAGAAATCAAGTCAAAATATAGTAAAATTACTAAGATATATAAAAGAAGTGATTTTTAGGAGCCGAGAATACGTCCATCTTTCGGCAGACATTAAACTGAATAATAAACTAAATATTCTCAATGTGGGAGAAAGAAAACCGGATTGTATTGTTTGTTTCGACAGAAAAACACGTGGTGAAAGACGTCAAACAACTTACTATTGTCAAACGTGCACAAATCGGCCTGCAGTGCATATTGAAGAGTTTTCCAAACTTTATAAAATTATAAAAACTTTACAAAATTGTATATATATTTCTTGGTAGAAATCGTGTTAAGCGACTTGGTGATTATAACAGCGTCCGCGAGGAGTTCGAATAAATTTTCATTTTCTATCCAGACGTAGAACCGAAATTCGTTTTATCCTTTCACCATATTCCCGACGAAACTTTTTATACCGCGTTTCTTTGCCGTCTGCGTGATTTAGATCGGTTTACGTCCAACCTTTCGCTCCAGAGCGTGCAGCAATTCTACGTTTAGCCGATTCTCGCCTCGCGGGAGGTCATATAAATTTTCGGCAACCTTCTCTTTCGTTCTTCTTCGAATATTCTTGGAAAAGATTCCGAGCAGAGCTCTGAAAGAAATTCGAAGAAGCGACGGATATCGTTTAGCTGCGATTTAATAATTAAACGTCGCGAAAGAGCTATGGGCGATATGCTTCGAGCTATCCCTGCTCGAAATCCATGGCAGCTCTCGATGTACAGTGGTCTTCTCGTTAATATTTGCTGGTTCGGGACCGCGATGCGAGTATTATCGACAGAGGTATTATTTCGGTATCTGCCTGCTACCTCTCGTCTGCTCTGTCGTATTACAAGCGAAAGCGAGGGAGATTGGAAGCGAACGAAGCGGAGAGAAATTTTCCACACGTGCTTATACGATGTAACTCGTCTCGTCGAAGAGATTATAGAAATTGGTAGACTTGTCGATCTGTATCGGAGGAAAGATTAAGGAACGTTAGCGAGAGATCATTGCAACGAAACATATTTATAAGTGTATTCTAGATAGATGGCTATCTTGCGTTCATTTTTCAAACGCGTTTCATCAGAACCTTTATTTTTGACAGGTAAGGAATTCAGAAGATGTCTGAGTCCCTTTACGAATGCAAACTAGTTACGTTAGGGTTGCAGAATGTTTATTTCGATTTCTTTCACATGTAGGCATGATTAAACAAGTTTGAATATGTGTGGTGACGGTCGAAAGTGTTTTCTCTGTGTTGTTCGGTGTTTGCTGGAATTCAGTTCGAGTATGTTGCGATTGGTTGGTACAGGATTTTGTGATTGATAGAATAGAAGTTTTTTTTATTGGAAAGTGAGTGTGTCAGACAGGTGTGTTCTGAAGAAGTAGAAAAAAGACACCGGAGTTGTCCTGCGCTATTGTTTTGTGTCGTGGTTCGTCACTTCTGTGGGTTTGTCACACGTGGGTCCAGTCTGTCGAGTCTTGTAGATAAAATTTCTCTGTTTTTGGAATTATTATATGACTAAGTCCGCTAAAAATTCGGTGAGTCACGTATAACCTTCGGTGTTATTGTATAATGTAGAGTAGTGACGTCTTTCGACCGTTGAGAGCGAATGAACAATAAGTATAAGGAACGAAGAGAGTCCTTAAAATTGGCTTCGTTTTTCCCGAAAATCAATCGATTGGTAAACTGGATTTAACCGATTTAGATTAGAATGTACTTAACCATGGCGTGCAAAGAATCTCAATCACGTTAAGATGCTAAAAATATCATGAAAGTCTAAGTATTTTGTCCGAACCCTTATTTTCGGGAGGTGAAAAATTCAAACGATGTTTGCGTCTTTTTACAAATGCGAACTAATTCGATTAAGGTTGTGTGAGTTTATTTTAGTTTGATGCCAGAAGGCAGGGTTTTTACAAAGTTTGAAGATGTGTCGCTGATGACGGTCGAATGTGTTGTGTCTGTGCTGTTCGGTGTTTTTTGAATTCAGTTCGAGTTTGTAGCGATTAGTTGGTACAGGAATTTGGTGGTGAAAAATATCGTTACTTTTATATATGAAATTTCGAAGTCAACCCATTCTTTTCGATTCGAATACTATGATCTTTTATTCGCAATAACGATCGTCGAGGCAAATCCAACGGAGAGCTATTACAGGCACTGTGTATATAAAAAGCCGAAAAATACAAATATCGTAAAATATAGATTCAAATCGACCGATATTTGTTGTTAATTATTTCACAACGAGTTTATACGTCTTGACTATCTTTTTTTTTTTTTCTTAACATATGTTTAATATGCCTGGAAATAGATACGATGTTTGCATATAAAAACGAAAACGTACGAAAGGGTTACACGTGATGACTTAAACTATGAGATTGATGGCTCCAACATGAAGCATTCGCGATCTTAAAATTAATCTTAAATCTTGACTATGGCACCGTGCGAGCACGTGTTGGCACTCTGGCAGCCATTACTTCGTCCGAACCCTTATTTTTGGGAGGTGAAAAATTCAAACGATGTTTGCGTCTTTTTACATACGCAAGCTAATTCGATCAGGGTTGTACGAGTTTATTTCAATTTGATACAAGGAGGCAAAGCTTTTACAAAGTTTGAATATGTGTCGCTGGTGATGGTCGAATGTGTTTTGTCTGTGCTGTTCTCTGTTTTCTGGAATTTTGTTCGAATATGTTGCGATTGGTTGGTACAGGATTTGTTGGTGGAAAAAAATAGAGGTGTTTTATTAGAAGTTGAATGTGTTGAGATGGATGATGTTGGATGATGTGTGGCTGTTGACTGTCGGATGTGTACGTTGTGATCCGTTGGTACAAGGTTTGGTGATGGAAAAAATAGAGTTTCTCTTTATTGGAAATGGGTCTGTCGGAAAGATATCTTCTGAAGAAATAGGAAAAAGAAACCGACATTTCGCTATTGTTTTGGGTCGTGGTTCGTCACTTCGATGGGTCTGTCGCACATGGGTCTAGTCTGTCGGGTCTGGTAGTTGTAAATCTTCTTTATTTTCAGGTTTAACACTAGAACTACCAAAGGGGTTCTTACGAACCCTTATTTCTGGAAGGTAATTAATTCGAACGATGTCTGCGTCCCTTTACGGACGCAAACTATTTCAGTTAAGTTTATGAAGTGTTTATTTTCGTTGTTTTTTGTTTTACAAGTAGGTGAGATTAACAAGGTTGGATGATATGTGGCTGTCGACGGTCGAATCTGTTCAAATACAGTTCGAGTATGTTGCGATTGGTTGGTACAGGATTTGGTCGTGGAAAAAGTAGAGTTTCTTTATTAAAAGGTGAGTGTATCAGGAAGATTCCTCCTGAAGGAGTAGAAAGAATGTACCTGAGTAGTCCTAACTATTATTCTGAGACGTGATTCGTCACTTCGGTGTGTCTATCTTACGCAGGTCCCGTCTGACAGATCCGATATCTGAAATTTCTCTATTTTCGGAATTATTATACAACTATAATACTTAATCAACTAACTAAATCCTCTAAAAATGCGTTGAATCCTGTCTAACCTTCTGCATTATTTTATAATATAAACTAGCGAAATCTCTCAACCCTTGTACTTGAATAAACAATAATTATAAGGAACAAACACAGATAAAAGTCCAGTTACCAAGCACAGAATATTCCACGACACCCAAGTTCGGTACTTTTCGTAAAGCAAGACGAGATCCGGGCCATTTGCTGTACCTACGACCCATTATAACGCGTGGAAGACGGTTTTCCGGCGATGTGTCGAAAGTTTGTCTGGAAAACGGTTGAGTTATCGGGTAGTGTCGTCATCGCGGCCTGGGCTGGAACGTGGAACGGACGCGTTTACGAAGTGTTTTTCGTTAAAATTCAATCCGTAGCCGGCGTGTCGGGACGTCGAGGCTCTGCGTAGTTTCGAAACTACTTGCCTGAGGCGGAGCCCATAGTTATATAGCCGGGGAGTCATTACTATTTCCAGGTTGTTTCGGTAATTTCAGTCGAGTAGCTACTTACTTGACGGCAAAGTTGAACGTAGGGTGCTCAGCGTTTCAGTGATAAATTCCACGCGGCAGAGCTGCAGGGAACTCAGCCGGTTTTAATTAGCGCGATCAGGCTGAGTGCGTGATCTCGCAGTTCGGCCGTTCGGTTCGCTATCCGAGACTCGTTACGTCGATAATTCCTCTTCGATTGCACTCCTCGCGCGCTTTGCCGATTACGTTCATTAGCCGCGTTGCTGCTGCTGCTGTCGTCGGTCCTCGAGCTGCTTATGCTTTGATCACGCCGAAAATTTTCGCTGTCGCGCCGCCGCTATCCGATGAAATTCAGCTTCGATTCAGCCGATCCTGGAGACATCGACGACGCTTTCGGCGTCGCACGGCGGTTTACCGAGTAATGCTCTGAATTTAGGCATTGCGTGGTGATCTAAAGAGTAACGGTTTGAATTTTGGCGTCGGGCGGCGATCTATCGAGTAATGGTTCGAATTTCAGCGTCGCACGACGATTTGACGAGTAACGCTTTGAATTTACGCGTCAAGAGGCGATCTATCGAGTAATGCTTCAAATTTCGGCGTCGCACTGCGATCTATTGAGTAACGCATCGAATTTCAGCGTCGCACGGCAATCTGCTGAGTAATGAACCAAATTTGGGCGTTGCACGGCGATCCACCGTGTAATGCTTCAAATTTGGGCGTTGTACGACAATCTATTGAGTAACGCTCCGAATTTCGGCGTCGCACGGCAATCTACCGTGTAATGCTTCAAATTTCGGCGTCGCACGGCGATCTATTGAGTAACGCATCGAATTTCAGCGTCGCACGGCAATCTACTGAGTAATGAACCAAATTTGGGCGTTGCACGGCGATCTAAAGAGCAACGTTTCAAATTTCGGCGTCGCACGGTAATGTACCGAATAACGCTTTGAATTTCGGCGCCGGACAGCGATCTATCGAGTAAAACTCCCAATTTCGGCGTCGCACGGCGAACTACCGTGTAATGCTTCAAATTTGGGCGATACACGGCGATCTATTGAGTAACGCTCCGAATTTCGGTGTCGCGCGGCAATCTACCGTGTAATGCTTCAAATTTCGGCGTCGCACTGCGATCTATTGAGTAACGCTCCGAATTTCGGCGTTGCACGGCGATCTACCGTGTAATGCTTCAAATTTCGGCGTCGCACTGCGATCTATTGAGTAACGCATCGAATTTCAGCGTCGCACGGCAATCTACTGAGTAATGAACCAAATTTGGGCGTTGCACGGCGATCTATTGAGTAACGCATCGAATTTCGGCGTCGAGCGGCGATCTACCGTGTAATGCTTCAAATTTCGGCGTCGCACTGCGATCTATTGAGTAACGCATCGAATTTCAGCGTCGCACGGCAATCTACTGAGTAATGAACCAAATTTGGGCGTTGCACGGCGATCTATTGAGTAACGCATCGAATTTCGGCGTCGAGCGGCGATCTACCGTGTAATGCTTCAAATTTGTGCGTTGCACGACAATCTATTGAGTAACGCTCCGAATTTCGGCGTCGCACGGCAATCTACCGTGTAATGCTTCAAATTTCGGCGTCGCACTGCGATCTATTGAGTAACGCATCAAATTTCAGCGTCGCACCGCAATCTACTGAGTAAATCTTCGAATATTCGGCGTCGCATGGCGATCTACCGATTGTTGCTCCGAATTTAGGCGTCGCACGACGATCTACCGCGTAAAGTTTCGAATTTCGGTATCGCACCGCGATCTACCATGTAAAGCTTCGAATATTCGGCGTCGCGCGGCGATCTACAGAGTAACACTCTCAATTTCGGCGTCTCACGGCGATCTACGGTATAACATTTCGAATTTGGGCGTCGCGCGGCGATCTACCGAGTAACGCATCGAATTTCGGCGTCTCGCGGCGATCTACACAGTAAAGCTTCGAATTTCGGCGTCGCACAGCGATCTACCAAGTAAAACTTCGAATATTCGGCGTCGCACGGCGATCTATCGATTGTCGCTCCGAATTTAGGCGTCGCACGGCGATCTACCAAGTAAAGCTTCGAATATTCGGCGTCGCGCGGTTATCTACAGAGTAACGTTTATAATTTAGGCGTCACGCGGCGATCTATTGAGTAACGCTTCGAATTTCAGCTTCGCGCGGCGATCTACTGAGTAATGGTCCAGATTTCGGCGTCGCGCGGTGATCTACCGAGTAACACTCCAAATTTCGGCGTCGCACGGTGATCTACCGAGTAACGTTGTTAATTTAGGTGTCGCACGGTGATCCATCGAGTAACGCTTTGAATTTAGGCGTCGCGCGGCGATATACCGAGTAACGCCCCGAATTTCGGCGTCGCACGACGATCTACCGCGTAATGCTTCGAATTTCACCGTTGTGCGACGATCTAGCGTGTAACGCTTCGAATTCGGTATCGCACTGTGATCTACCGAATAATGCCCCTAATATCAATGTCACACGGCGATCTACAGAGTAAAGCTTCGAATTTAGGCATCGCGCGACGATCTACTGAGTAAAGTTGTTAATTTAGTCGTCGCGCGGCGATCTACCGTGGAACGCTTCGATTTTCGGCGTCGCACGTCATTCTACCGAATAACGGTTTGAACTTAGACGTCGCACGGCGATCTACCGCGTAATGTTTCGAATTTCGGCATCGCACCGCGATCTACTATGTAAAGGTTCGAATATTCGGCGTCGCGCGGCGATCTACAGAGTAACATTTCGAATTTCAGCGTCTTGCGGCGATCTACCGAGTAAAGCTCCGAATTTCGGCGTCGCACGATAATCTACCAAGTAATGCTTCGAATTTCACCGTTGTGCGACGATCTAGCGTGTAACGCTTCGAATTCAGTATCGCACTGTGATCTACCGAATAGTGCCCCTAATATCAATGTCACACGGCGATCTACCGAGTAAAGCTTCGAATTTCAACGTCACTCTTTCCGACCTAATTTCTCGAACAACCACACGGAAGGTATTTTTCAGCGATTCGTTTTAATTTGCGATCGATACGTTAAATATTTCTTCTTTACGTAGAAGAACTACGAAATTGCGAAAAATCACGACGCGTATAACAATTTTTCTTTTTCAAGAAGATTCGCTAGGAAAATCGGATTTTTGCAAATCTAATTCCTCCGTTGAAACCATGACGGGAAGGTGGAGTAGCGGTCCTTCGTTTTTCAAAGCACGCGGTGCACGCGAGACTCGGCGTGTATTAGACCGCCTTTCACGTAACCGCGACTCTCGGACTCAAAGGATAAATGTCGGCCGGATACAAGCGGCGTTCATTAGCACTTACGAGGACATTAGACGGCAGCCAGTTTAAAGTCGAGTCTCGTCGTCCATTAGCAGCCCCATCTTTTGCATGTTACAAACGTGTATTAAGCCTCCGGCTCTCTCCTCCGCCAACGGCAGCTTTAACGCGGAAAATGCGACGCGTCCGCTGGAACGCGATTTGCCTAATTAGCCAATGTTTCATATCTTTACATGCCGTGCCCCGTCCGTGAGTTCCCAGTTCCACGAAGATCACTTTATTTCTCGCGTTACCGGTGCGTGTCTGACCATTCGACGACCTGTGCTACTGAAACGCGTGGAACGACTCGAAATTCCTCGTCCGACGTTAATTCTAGGCTTACAGGACCCGTCAATTTGACGGATGGGTTGCTCCAATTATACGATATTAACGGATTTAATTAACTTATATTAACTCTATGCATTCGGAGGATTTTTTCGTTACAGAAATCTAGTAATTCGCAGATCTGAAAATTCATAAAATTAAGATCTTTTTAAAATGGTAAATAAGAAATCCTATGAATATTAAGACACGGGATTATTTTATCCCGTCATTCCACGCATCGGTGGGTAATTTTAAATTTAATATATTAATTAACATCGATATTTCGAACCTGATTAAATGGCGACTGAGAGTCACCACTCGAGTGCAAACGGTTATTGGTATTGTTGCGATTATTTTCTAATTAACCCCTTCTCGTGCCATTTAGCTCGACGAAACTCGGGCCCAATCGGTAGGCATCCACCAGACTGATTTTTGTAAGCAGTCGTAATACGAATAGATATGTAGATGAAATGTAGATGAATGTATATGAAATGTAGATACTGCTGTTGCGGAAGTAAACTCCAATTCTTTTAATTTCATAAATTTTATAGATATTATAAATTTATTAAAT
>NIJG01000224.1:210098-235430 GCA_002201625.1 Euglossa dilemma
AATAAAAATTAAGATTTTTACGTAGAATTAAAAATATAAATTTGTTTTTAATAAGATTTCGGAACGCGATGCAACTTTTTGTATAGACTCTGGGTCTCGTACAACACGGTTTCACACAACCCGACACGAAGCTTGTGCCGTTTTAACCATTCGAGTCCCAGAAATTTTTGAAAAAAATACGAAGAAATTTGTGAAATTAAAATAATATTTTTGTCTTTATTTGTTTTGTGTTGTACACACATTTATATTTTTAATAGAAATTAAGTTTCTTACGTAGAATTAACCCTTTGCAATCGGCAGTTTCGTAGTTACTTTTTTGTACAAGAATTTATACTCAATATATACATATCAAACCGCACGGTATTTGTTAAAACCGATTTGTTGCGTTTAATACTACTTATAACACGTAAGAATACAAAATTAAAAATCTCTGTAATGTTCTAAAGTCGATTTTTACGATTTAAAAATGTCCTTGACACCGACCGCAAAGGGTTAAAAGAAAAATTTGTTTTCAATAAGTTTTATGAACGGAATGCCGCTTTTTGTATAGACTCTGTTTCTCATACAACACGGTTTCACACATTCACACATTTTCTAAGAACCTATCTACCATGTTATAGGAGTATTACCTGTACTGCCAGTGTTTCATTTCACGTGAAATTGTTTCTCGAATGAACGTTTATTAGCTAGCAGCGCGAACGATAAATTTCCAGGTAATGATCACCGGCGATTGTCGGGAATGCAGCGTTTTGGAAAACTGCGCTGGCCAAATGGGCAAATCAATTGATAATGCGCGTTGTTTATTGGACCCTGGAAATTTACGGTCGCGCGGCGCTGTTTAAACGGTTATTGTAAAATCGTTCATCGCCATTATGTTTCAATTAATAGTGTAAACTTTTCGATTTCAGGTACGTAATCGTTGCTGCGACCGACAAATTGCCAATAAACATCTCCATGAATGTATCGTGCTCATCCTGAACGTGAGTATCCTCTAATAATAACGACGATATCGATCATCGATGCTCGGCCGGGCATGCATATATTCTTTTCCCTTGCAAATGAAAATCCCGATTAATCCAGCCAAGATCACCGAGTGTTCCGTGGAATTCAATGCATCCTTCCGCGTATTATCGCGTAATAAATTTCGAAATATTCCTCTGAACGAGGTATAAAAGTCCATAATACGAAAAAATTAAAAGAAAGTCTTCGAAAGATTAGATAATTCTACGCTAAGAAATTTGAAGAAACAAAATTGTACGGATTCGCACGAATTCTGATGTAATCAAGGAATTTTTATATCAGCGGTCTGGAAACGATAGTTATCATCACGGATAGGATGTTTTATGTTTATTTTCTCGCAATGTTTTCTACAGGATTGTACGATTAATTACGGGAAACGGATATTGAAATATTGACAAGTTTCTAATCACGGGCGTTCGGCGCTGTTAAGATAATGTTACAGAGCGAGCAATTTAACATCACGGCGCAAACACCAGCCGTCAATATTGCATCGATAGGGAGCTCAATTTAATCGAAACAGTTTCGTGACCACAGCATAGTAAACGTTAAACCACTATTAATAATTGTTGCAGCGATACGTGCAACGCAATATTGCGTTGTACGCGATCACGCAGATAAATCGTTCCGTATATGATCAGACAAATTAGACTTTTAAACGAAATATATTGTTTCCAGCTGTATCTGTAATTGCTAGTTAATATCCGCGCCGATATTCCGTTTATAATTTACAATATTCTTTCATTATCGCATTGGAAAACAGATACAAAAAGCAGACACGGTATTAATACATTTTACCCGCTTATTCGAAGTAACTCCATTTTATTCAAATTGTTTCCAGTATTTTATTCCCATTGTAAATATTAATACACGATGATTGCATTTTTATTTATTCTTCCTTTCGCGAGTTTACCGCGCAACAATTCGAAATCCAACAAATCTAATGGAAAAATTAACGCCTGGATATTTGCTCGAAATTCTCGAATCAATCGGTGATGTTGCTTGGAGAATCTTTTATATTTACAAATCGAGATAAAACGAAACGATTCGCCGTGCAAATACTGGTGTGCGATTACGTAAACAGATAGAGGTTAAATGGAAAATGTTGGAAGCGGAAGGAATGGGGAGATTTTTTTAGAAGATAGTCGGACAAAGTAGATCGGCAATATCTCCGTTTCGAAGGTTTTATCGATCGCTGACGATAAATACCGGCCGATGGGTATTGCCAGCTTGCACGATCCCCATTAATTTACGACACCGTGGTATTAGGTCATTATTGAATTCTATCGGAAGACGCAGAAGATCGAAACCGCGTCAGCTGAGATGCCTCTTTGCTGCAAAAATTACGGGAATAATCGATAGTGCATGGACCAAATCGAAAATTCTTCTTCCGGATTCATTTTGTTAATTTCATTTTTTGGAGAATGGTATTCTTCTTGTAATTACGTCGAATTAACTCTTTGACTACTGTGGGCGACTATTGACGCTCAGATATTTTACGTTTGTGATACTGAGAGCACCTATAAGCGCACATAGTAGTCAAAAGGTTAAAAGGGTAAAAAATCTTTAGGAGGAAGTTAAAAGTTTAAGGTTTCTTCGAACGTTTTATATTTTTAATCCATTGGCTACTATGGACGTCTATAGTTAAAGTTAAAAGTTAAAAATTTCTTCGAACGTTTCATATTTTCAACCCTTTGACTACTCTTGACACCTATAATTAAAGTTAAAAATTAAAAATTTCTTCAAACATTTCATATTTTTGATCCTTTGACTACTATGCACGCCTATGGTTAAAGTTAAAAGTTAAAAGTTTCTTTGAACGTTTCATATTTTAATCTCTTTGGCTACTGTGGAAGCCTATAGTTAAAGTTAGAAGTTAAAAGTTAAATGTTTCTTCAAACATTTCATATTTTTAACCCTTTGACTACTATGCACGCTTGTAGTTGAAGTTAAAAGTTATAAAATTAAAGTTTCTTCGGACGTTTCATATTTTTAACCGTTCGACTACTGTTGACGCCTATAGTTAAAGTTAAAAGTTAAAAGTTTCTTCGGACGTTTCATATTTTCAACCGTTCGACTACTGTTGACGCCTATAGTTAAAGTTAAAAGTGAAAAGTTACAAGTTTCTTTAAACATTTCATATTTGCAATCCTTTGACCACTATGGACGCCTCTAGTTGAATTTAAAAGTTGAAAGTTCATTCGAAAGTTTCATATTTTCAAACCTTTGACTACTGTGGAAGCCTATAGTTAAAGTTAAAAATGAAAAGTTACAAGTTTCTTTGAACGTTTCATATTTTAATCTCATTGAAATTAAAATTTAAAAATTAGAAGTTAATAGTTAAAAGTTAAGTTAAAAGTTAAAAGTTAAAAGTTAAAAGTTAATTCGAACGTTTCATATTTTTAACCCTTTGACTACTGTGGACGCCTATAGTTAAAGTAAAAAGTTAAAAATTAAAGGTTTCTTCAAACGTTTCATATTTTCAAACCTTTAACCACTATGGACGCCTCTAGTTAAAATTAAAAGTTAAAAGTTTATTCGAACGTTTCATACTTTTAACCCTTTGACTACTATGGACGTCTATAGTTAAAGTTAAAAATTTCTTGGAACGTTTCATATTTTGAACCCTTTGACTACTATAGTCGCTTATAGTTAAAGTTGAAAATGAGAAGTTGAAAGTTTCTTCGAACGTTTCATATTTTTAACTCTTTGTCTACTGTGGACGCCTATAGTTAATGTTAAAAGTTAAAAATTAAAGGTTTTTTCGAACGTTTCATATTTTCAATCCTTTGACTATTGTGAACGCCTATAAACGCTCAAAAATTTTGTGTTTGTGATACTAAGAGCTCCTATAGGCACCCACAGTAGCCAAAAGGTTAAAAGGATAAAAATCTTTATAAGAAAGTTAAAATTCTATTTAATTTTTTGTGCTTTATCGGAAATATGTTTTCAATATCAAAAAAGACAAGTAGGATTGGGAAACCATATGAAAAAGTATTTTAACTTTTTATATATAATATACCTCCGAACTTGAACTATATATCGTAAATTCATAATCACATTTTTTGGAAAAGTTCGCCGTAATGATATTGTTAAAATAGCAGCTTTGATCAATCCTTCCATGTACATTCTTATGAAAATAATTGCACAAAAACCCAAGAAATAATTGTAAAATTTAAGATCTAATACCATTGTGAAGATTATAAATAAAATTAAATTTACCCATATTTCAAAAATCGTCAGTCCTAGCCACTGAACTAATTCATCTAAAGAAAATATCATTTTAAATGAATTAAACATGACACAATCGACAATTTGGTTTTTTGTTTTCATAATAGCGAAAGGGTTAATGTGAATAATAACGAATTAAAGATTAATGGATCGGAAATTTTCATAACAAATTTGATACGAGTGTTCGAGACTTTGCTGCGATTAATCCTTTTAACGAATATACTTTCAATTAACGTGCATTTACGAACCGTCATATTATTTAGTCCAGTTTTGGAACCAAGTAAATAATATTATAATGATGAGTAATATTATCGCTCGTCTCACATAGAGCAGTCAAACTTTGACATTATTTTTATATACCTTAGTAATTTTTCCATATTTTGATTCGATTTCTCCTGTCATTTCACGAGAAAACTTAAGGAAAACATGCATTTCTCAAAAAGTTGCGTCTAAATTAGTTAATTCCCCGTAATCGCTAATAAACTTTGATATCCATTGAGTGAGAACAGCGAACTGCAAAGGATTAGGCAATTATTCTGAATATTTTTATAAAAACGTTTTTCGTTACCTTTAGTTTAACGTGTAAATTTAAACGGAGAAACAAATTTTAAATCTACGTAATATGCATAATGACTTAAAAATTTATGGATGGGAAATTTTCGTATCAAATTTGATTCAAATGATCGAGGCTCTGCTGCGATTAAGTCTTTTAACGATTAACACCCGAAGATTTTTTGGCTACAGAAGAATAGAAATTTACAAATTTTCTGCTACGAAACCTACGTTATTTCTCTGAGTGGTAAATAAAGAATCGTATAATAATTAACGCGTAAAATTCACATTTTTTTTTAGAAAAGTTCGCCGTAACGAACGAGTTAAAAAATTCGTAATTTCACATCCGTAAAATGACCACAGATGTTTGAAATTATACTTAACATATATGTAGCTCAAAACGCGTTTAATTACCCTGGAATTTTTCATTCCGAGATAATTAGACTTTATTACGTCTCTGATTCGTTCTAAAAGAAAAATTAACAAACTTGCATTTTTGCAAATGTTATGGTTTAAAATTTTCTTCCATAAAGGATCGATAGTATATAGTGGTAAGATGGTGGAAAGGATCGTGGACCTAAATTGTTTTAGAACGGTTTTATTGGAAAGCGGAACGATCCAACCGTCTCCAAGAAGTTCTGTTCCAAAGTTAACACGTAACAACATACGCAGTCGTAAGCTGAAGCTCGTAGTCCTGTTTGGAGCAGCAGAGAATTGAATTAAATTCTCAGGTAAATTATTTGTCTTGCCGTAACAAGAAACTGCAATGAATTCGGTTTACTTAGGGAATGAACTCGCGGAAGTTGGTTCCCAAAACGCGTGGAATAACGCGAAGAGAAGCCGCGTTTCTCAAGAAACCTCGACTTTTTTTGCGCAACGCTTCCATCTGGATTCCGAAACTCTAAATTCTGTTCAAAATTAAGCTTACTTATATCACTACCAGCAGCTTCAGCGTGGGCTGTAAGAAATTTCTCGTCGAAATTGGGAAGCTGTTTTGTCGATATTGCGTTATTCGTATCGTCTTTGAATCTTTTAAAGTATATTGAGTCGCAATAATGCGAAACTTTCTGGTTTTTTCACGAATCTTATCTTCAGTTTCACGTATCATAATTTTAAAGGATTGCACGTTTTAATTCCGCTTATTCACGTCTTCGAATCTTCTAAAATATATTGCGTCGCAATATTACCACATCTTCCTGGTTTTTTCACGAATTATATCTTCAGTTTCACGCATCATAATTTTAAAGGGCCACAACGCGCTAATTTCGCTTCTTCACGTCTTCGAATCTTCTGAAATATATCGTTTCGCAATAATGCTGCATCTTTCAGATCTTTCCACGAATCTTATCTTCAGTTTCACGCATCACAATTTTAAAGGACCGCACGCGTTAATTCTGCTTCATCACGTCTCCAAATCTTCTAAAATATATTGCGTCGCAATAATGCTACATTTTCCTGGTTTTTTTACGAATTTTATCTTCAGTTTCATGCGTCATAATTTTAAAGGATCGCACGCGCTAATTCTGCTTCTTCACGTCTTCGAATCTTCTAAAATATATCGTTTCGCTATATTACCATATCTTCCTGGTATATCCACGAATCTTATCTTCAGTTTCATGCAACGTAATTCCGAGGATCGCACGCGCTAATTCTGCTTCTTCACGTCTTCGAATCATCTAAAATATATCTTTTCGTAATAATGCTACATTTTCCAGGTTTTTTCATGAAACTTATTTTTATTTTCATGCATCATAATGTTAAAGGATCGCACGCGTTAATTCTGCTTCTTCACGTCTCCAAATCTTCAAAAATATATTGCGTCGCAATAATGCAACATTTTCCAGGTTTTTCCACGAATCTTATCTTCAGTTTCATGGAATGTAATTTTATAGGATTGTACTCGTTGACTCCGCTTCTTCAGGTCTTCGAATCTTCTAAAATATATAGCTTCGCAATAATGCTACATCTTCCTGGTTTTTCCACGAATTTTATCTTCAGTTTCATGCATCATAATTTTAAAGGATTGCACGTGCTAATTCCGCTTCTTCACGTCTTCGAATCTTCTGAAATATATCGTTTCGCAATAATGCTGCATCTTTCAGGTTTTTCCACGAATCTTATCTTCAGTTTCACGCATCACAATTTTAAAGGATCTCACGCGCTAATTCCACTTCTTCACGTCTTCGAATCTTCTAAAATATATCGTTTCGCAATAATGAAATAGAATTATCTTCATTTTCACACATCGTAATTCCGAGGATCGTACGCGCTAATTCCGTTTCTCCACACGACAAACAATTCTCTATCCTCTTGCAGATAGACAATCGTCTTCGTTCACTTGGCTCGGAAGCAAACGAAGCAAAAGAACTCGTTCGTTCCGCAAAATTTATTCCGCTATTCATTCTCGTATAAGTATAGAAGCGATTGTTTACCGAGAAACAACAACTGTTCCATGAATTAAATAATTAATAAATTAAATTTATCACGAATTATCTACTGAATGAATAGCTACCGATATCGAAGCGTCAATTCACATTTCTATTAAATTCAATATAATCTAGACATAAAAGCAAAACTACGTCGCGAAGGTGCTGCAATTTACGTTTCAATCGAGTCGTACGAAAACGAGGATTAACATCAGTTACCCTAAAATCGATCGTGTCCCACGGAAGTATAAAACTCGAGGAACATCCGGGATCAAGAAGTCAAAGCACGAGGATCGTTTGTTTGCATTGAAAATATTATCCCAGCACTCGGCGAATCCACGAGTGATTTTCGTCGCGTTGTCAAAGGAAAACAAGCGTTTCCTCGCGGGACGGTACCAGAGACGATCGAATTCGCCTAATTCCGCGTTGAAATACTCGGGTTCGCGTGCTGGAGTTAAAGCAAGACGAGCAAAGAAGAAAGCGAGAGAAGAAAAGAAGGCGAGCGAATAGAAAACAGATAGCGACTTGACGGAGCTTAGACACCGATGCCGGACTGGTGTAGCAGCTGTGCTTTAAAGCGGAGTCGACTTAATTTAGGAAAATAAAACGACCAGGGAATCGCAGCGGGAACGGTTTAATTCGGCGAATAAAACGAAGCCAAACTGAAAGTTACTATGGCGACGCTCGGTCGCGAGCCAGTGGCGAGTGAACGAAAGGACAAAGAGAAGGTGCAGGAGCGAGAGGTAGGGCCTCAGGGAGGAAAATAAGCGGTAATAAAAGGGAGGGAGGGTCAAAGGAAGTGGAAGAAGCGGGGAACGTCGAGCTTTAAGGTCAAGATAGAGGATGAGAGGCTGAAAGTAAGAGAAACGTAGGATGAAGGTCGAAGAACAGAGAAATAACGTCGATGGTACAGGAAAAGATGAAAACGGGATCAAAGGAAGTAGAGGAGACGAATAAAGTGAGAAGGGTGGGTGAAAATAGGAGGAGACAGAGAAAGAGGAATATCAGAAGGGGATCAAAGAAAATGAAGGCGACGAAAATGAGAAAGATGAAAGTGTGTGAGAATCGGAGGAGACGGTGAAAGAGAATTAAAGACGAATGCTGGAGACAAAAAGCGACACAGAAAGTGGAATAAAGCAAGGATGAGATAATGAAATAGGATGGAAGGGAGTAGAAGAAGCGGAAGGTGAAGATAGAAGAACAGCGAAATAGGGTCGAAGGACGTGTAATATCGGAAGAGGAACGATGGAAAGGTGGTCAAAGACAGTGGAGATGACGAAGAAAGAGTTGAGAAAGAGGGAAAGTTGGGAGTATCGAGGAGGCAGGGAAAGAGGATTAAAGACGAAGAGAGGGTCAAAGGAAGTGGAAAAAGCGGGAAACGCCAAGATCTAAGGTTAAGAAAGTGAAATAGGGTCGATGGAAGTGGAATATCGGAAGGGAATAGATGGAAAAGGTGTCAAAGAAAATAGAAGCGTCGAATAAAAAGGGAAAGAAGTAGAAGAAATGGAGGATGAAGGTCTATGAACGGAGGAATATGGTCGAAGAAAGTGGAGTATCGAAAGGGAAAAAATGGAAAGGGGGTCAAAGAAAGTGGAAGCGATGAAGAAAGAGGGAAAGAGAAAAGGGTGAAGGAATCGGAGGAGACAGAGACAGAGGATTAATGACGTCGATGATAGACAAAAAGCGACATAGAAGCTGGAATAAACCGTAAATAAGATAATAAAAGGTGGTAGAAGGAATAGAAGAAACGGAGTATGAAGGTCGAAGAATGGAAAAATAAAATCGAAGGAAGTTTAATATCATGAGAAAGATTGAAATGGTGTCAAAGAAAGTAGAGGCGACGAAAATGGAAAAGAACAAAATGTGGGAGTATCGAAGGAAACAGGAAGAGAGTATTAAACACGAAGACGGTACACAAAAAGCGACACAGAAACTAAAGTAGATCGAAGATGAGATAGAGAAAGGGGGTGGAAGGGAGTACAATAAACAGAAGATAAAGATCGGAGAACGTAGAAATAAGATCGAAGGAAGTGTTATATCGGAAGAGAAGCGATAGAAATGGTGTCAAAGAAAGTAGATGCGACGAAAATGAGAAAGAAAAGTGAAGGAGTATTGATACAGGAAGAGAGTATTAAAGACGGTAGTCAAAAAGCGACACAGAAAGTGGAATAGACCAGAGATGAGATAGAGATAGGGGCGAGCGAAAGGAAGGGAGTAGAAGAAACGGGGGATGAAGGTCGAAGAACGTAGAAATAAGATCGAAGTAGTTGTAATATCGAAAGAGAAAAGGAGGAAAGGTGGTCAAAGAAAGTAGAGGCGACGAAAATGGTAAAGAACAAATTGCGGGAGTATCGAAAGAAACAGGAAGAGAGTATTAAACACAAAGACGGTTGACAAAAAGCGACACAGAAACTGGAGTATACCGAAGATGAGATAGAGAAAGGGACGAGCGAAAGGAAGGGAGTAGACGAAACAGGGGATGAAGGTCTAAGAACGTAGAAATAAGATCGAAGAAAGTGCTATATCAGAAGAAAGAAGATAGAAATAGTGTGAAAGAAAGTAGATGCGACGAAAATGGGAAAGAAAAGTGAGGTAGTATCGAACCAGGAAGTATTAAAGACGGTAGACAAAAAGCGACACAGAAACTGGAGTATACCGAAGATGAGATAGAGAAAGGGACGAGCTAAAGGAAGGGAGTAGACGAAACAGGGGATGAAGGTCTAAGAACGTAGAAATAAGATCGAAGAAAGTACTATATCAGAAGAAAGAAGATAGAAATGGTGTCAAAGAATGTAGATGCGACGAAAATGGGAAAGAAAAGTGAGGTAGTATCGAAACAGGAAGTATTAAAGACGGTAGACAAAAAGCGACACAGAAACTGGAGTATACCGAAGATGAGATAGAGAAAGGGACGAGCTAAAGGAAGGGAGGGGTCTGTTGGATAACGATTCGACCACTCGAATCTTAGTCGAGGCGCGGAGACGTTTCTCGTTGAAAACAAAATACGAAGAGGAGCGAGTGGGACGAAGGGGTGAAGAAATAAGCGGAGATAGGCCGGGCGGAGGGGTGCTGGAACGGGGTCGCAGGTGTAGGGTGGAAAGAGAGGGTGGGAAAGACGACGGGCGAAGGAAGAAGCGGGATGAGTGGAAACGTCGGTGCCTCGATGGAATTTACTGCTCGCGTCGGAAGTATTCTAAGAGGGTTGCTTCCACGCTGCTGGATAACAGAAAGTGGAAGCCAGCGCCTAGGTGGTTTATTTGAATGCCTACTTCAGAAGGCTGCTGTGCCGGTGCCGACTTTTTACGGCGCGACCCTCTCGTGTGTTCTGGAAATCGTCTCGCGTCGCCTGTGCATACATATTGCGCTTGAAATCGGTTCGTGGCCTCGCCCTGTACCCTCTCGTGACCGAGTATCGGCCCGACACGATTCTTATCCCTCTTCCACGATTCTGCCCACCTTCCGCGAGAAATTTAGCCCAGGACGATACCATCTCCAGTTATCCTGTTTATTCGCCGAATTTTACGCGTTCTTCGCAACGGTAAGGAAATTGAGATTTGATGAGGCGTATGTTCGAAAAGTACCTCTTGAACGGTAGAGAGTGAATTTTTGGATGCATTGATTCCCTTAGGCGATCGGAGGATGTCGATTCAGTGTCATTTCCGGGGGTTATCTAATTTCGTGTCGCGGAATACCGTGATTTAGAACTTGGAATATTTTTAATCGCGAGGTATTGACTCTTGAACACTGTAAATCGATTTTAATTTCGTGCAACGGGTGATTTGGCGTCATGGTAGATATTTTTAAACGATGGGAACATGTTGCTCGTCTGTCATTTCCAAGGGTTATCTAATTTCGTGTCGCGGAATACCGTGATTTAAAGCCTTGAACGTTTTTGTTCGCGAGGTATTGACCCTTTCGACTACGTTAGACACTGTAAATCGATCTTAATTTCATTCCCCGAGTGATTTAGCATCACGTTAGATATTTTTCAACGATGGGAACTGTTGCTCCTCTATCATTTCCAAGGGTTATCTAATTTTATGTCGCGGAACACCGTGATTTAGAGACTCGAACGGTTTTGATCGCGAGGTATTGGCCCTTGGACACTGTAAATCGATCTTAATTTCATTCACGGAATAATTTATCGTCATGGTAGATATTTTTAAACGATCGTAGGATGTTACTCGCTCGTCATTTACAAGGATAATCTAATTTCGCGTCGCGGATCACCGCGATTTATAGCCTCGAACGTTTCAAATCGCGAGATATTGACCCTTGGACACTGTAAATCGACCTTAATGTTATGCACTAAGTGGTTTGGCGTCATGGTAGATATTTTTAACCGATCGGAGGTTGTTACTCGCTCGTCGTTAACAAGGATAATCTAATTTCGCGTCGCGGATCACTGCGATTTTGAACCTCGAACGTTATAGATCACGAAGTACTGACCCTTTCGACTACCTTGGACACTGTAAATCGATTTTAATTTCATTCGCCATGCGATTTGGCGTCATGCTAGATATTTTTGAAGAGTCGGAGGATGTTGCTTGAGCATCATTTACAAGAGTAATAGAATTTCGTGTCGCGGAACACCATGATTTAGAGACACGAACGTTTTAGATTGCGAGATATTGACTCTTGACTCCGAACCTTTTCATTTTCATTTTAAAATGAAGCCACGCTGACACGTAAGAAAAGAGTAACATAACATAGCTGGAAATCGTGGAATACCTGTAATATTCATTTATTTTGAGAAAAGTACTAACATCCAATAAGATTTCGGGATCAGGAACCTTTTCATTTCTATCTTGGAACAAAGCCACACTGACACGTAAAAAGAAAATACCATAATACAGATAGAAATCGTGGAACATCTATAATATTCATTTATTTCGAGAAACGCGCTAAGATGCAGTCAGATTTTGGGATCGATATATAAAATTCTAATTCTCTGAACCTTTTCATTTCTACCTTACAACGAAACTACGTTAACTTATAAGAAAGTAATAAGTAATACGTCTAGATATCGTGGAATAATCTGTAGCATTCATTTATTTCGAGAAAAGCGCCAACATCCAGTCAGATTTCGGGTCCCAGCCTCGGTAGACACTACACTTTCCTCTAATTTCTCGAACCTTTTCATTTCTATCCTAGAACGAAGCCATGTTGACACGTAAGAAATAAATACAACTCGAAATCGTAGAATAATCTGTAATAATAATTTATTTCGTGAAAATCGCCTACATCCAGTCAGATTTCGGGTCTCAGCCTCGGTATACACTGCACTTTCCCCTAATTTCTGGAATCCTTTCATTGCCATCTTAGAACAAAGCCATGCTGACACGTAAAAAAAGAATAATAAAATACAGCTATAAATCGTGCTATACCTGTAATATCCAATTTATTTTCAGGAAAGCACTAACATCCAGTCAGATTTCGGGTGCCAGCTTCGCTAGATACTGCACTTTCCTCTAATTTCTCGAACCTTTTCATTTCTATCTTAGAACAAAGCTACGTTAACACGTAAGAAGAGAATATAGAATAGATGACACATCTAGAAATCATAGAACATCTGTAATAATTATTTATTTCGTGAAAATCGCCTACATCCAGTCAGATTTCGTGTCCCATTCTCGGTAGATATTACACTTTCCTCTAATTTCTCGAACTTTTCATTTCTATCTTAGAACGAAACCACGTTAACACGTAAGAAAAGAATAACATGATACATCTAAAAATCGTGGAATAATCTGTAATAATAATTTATTTCGAGAAAAGCGCTAATATCCATTCAAATTTTGGGATTGGTAGATACTGCACTTCCCCTTAATTCCTCAATCCAAACCTTTTCATTTCTATCTTGGAACGAAGTCACGCTGACACGTAAGAAAAAAATATAATATAGCTAGAATTCGTGGGACATCTGTAATATTCATTTATTTTTCGAAAAGCGCCCACATGCAGTCAAATTTCGGCTCCCAGCCCCGGTATACACTATGCACTTTCTCTTAATTTTCCGAACCTCTTCATTTCCATCTTAGAACGAAGCCACTCTGAAACATAAGAAAAGAATAATATAATACTGCTAGAAATGGTGATATAACCTGTAATATTCATTTATTTTGATAAAAACGCCAACATCCAGTCAGATTTCGGGTCCCAGCCTCGGTAGACACTACACTTTCCTCTAATTTCTCGAACCTTTTCATTTCTATCCTAGAACGAAGCCATGTTGACACGTAAGAAATAAATACAACTCGAAATCGTAGAATAATCTGTAATAATAATTTATTTCGTGAAAATCGCCTACATCCAGTCAGATTTCGGGTCTCAGCCTCGGTATACACTGCACTTTCCCCTAATTTCTGGAATCCTTTCATTGCCATCTTAGAACAAAGCCATGCTGACACGTAAAAAAAGAATAATAAAATACAGCTATAAATCGTGCTATACCTGTAATATCCAATTTATTTTCAGGAAAGCACTAACATCCAGTCAGATTTCGGGTGCCAGCTTCGCTAGATACTGCACTTTCCTCTAATTTCTCGAACCTTTTCATTTCTATCTTAGAACAAAGCTACGTTAACACGTAAGAAGAGAATATAGAATAGATGACACATCTAGAAATCATAGAACATCTGTAATAATTATTTATTTCGTGAAAATCGCCTACATCCAGTCAGATTTCGTGTCCCATTCTCGGTAGATATTACACTTTCCTCTAATTTCTCGAACTTTTCATTTCTATCTTAGAACGAAACCACGTTAACACGTAAGAAAAGAATAACATGATACATCTAAAAATCGTGGAATAATCTGTAATAATAATTTATTTCGAGAAAAGCGCTAATATCCATTCAAATTTTGGGATTGGTAGATACTGCACTTCCCCTTAATTCCTCAATCCAAACCTTTTCATTTCTATCTTGGAACGAAGTCACGCTGACACGTAAGAAAAAAATATAATATAGCTAGAATTCGTGGGACATCTGTAATATTCATTTATTTTTCGAAAAGCGCCCACATGCAGTCAAATTTCGGCTCCCAGCCCCGGTATACACTATGCACTTTCTCTTAATTTTCCGAACCTCTTCATTTCCATCTTAGAACGAAGCCACTCTGAAACATAAGAAAAGAATAATATAATACTGCTAGAAATGGTGATATAACCTGTAATATTCATTTATTTTGATAAAAACGCCAACATCCAGTCAGATTTCGGGTCCCAGCCTCGGTAGACACTACACTTTCCTCTAATTTCTCGAACCTTTTCATTTCTATCCTAGAACGAAGCCATGTTGACACGTAAGAAATAAATACAACTCGAAATCGTAGAATAATCTGTAATAATAATTTATTTCGTGAAAATCGCCTACATCCAGTCAGATTTCGGGTCTCAGCCTCGGTATACACTGCACTTTCCCCTAATTTCTGGAATCCTTTCATTGCCATCTTAGAACAAAGCCATGCTGACACGTAAAAAAAGAATAATAAAATACAGCTATAAATCGTGCTATACCTGTAATATCCAATTTATTTTGAGGAAAGCACTAACATGTTGTCAGATTTCGGGTGCCAGCTTCGCTAGACACTGCACTTTCCTCTAATTTCTCGAACCTTTTCATTTCTATCTTAAAACGAAGCTACGTTAACACGTAAGAAAAGAATAACATGATACATCTAAAAATCGTGGAATAATCTGTAATAATAATTTATTTCGAGAAAAGCGCTAATATCCATTCAAATTTTGGGATTGCTAGATACTGCATTTCCCCTTAATTCCTCAATCCAAACCTTTGCATTTCCATCTTGGGACGAAGTCACGCTGATACGTAAAAAATAAATACGTCTAGAAATTGTAGAATAATTTTTAATATCCATTTATTTTTCGAAAAGCGCCAACACCCAGTCAGATTTCGTGTCCCATCCTCGGTCTACACAGTGCACTTTCTCTTAATTCCCCGAATCTTGGCATTTCCATCTGAGACCGAAGCCGCCGTCGGAAAACAAACTTCGCAGCGGGTCCAGGCGAAGTAGCCGGTAAAATCCACTTGAAAATTCTCGATCGTCGCTTTCGACTCGTCGCGGAAACGTTTCAATCGAGTTTGTCCGCTGGAAGGGGTCGGACTCGTGCCGAAAAATCAACGAACGCGGCGATAGAAATTCCGAAAGAAATTGGAACGGAAGCGGCCCTTCAAAGGGCGGACTTCGAAAAATTCGCCGAGTCACGGCGGCCGTGGCGTCTTATCAGGAATTCCAGAGGCTTGGTGACTGGGTGGTTCAGCCCAGGGGGATAAAATCGAACGGACCGGGCGTAACGAGGATCCCGGGGGCCGGAAAACTGGAGTGATCCAGACAAACGACCGTGCGGTCAAGGAGTGACAGCTTCGAGCTATCTGCCATGACAGAGAACTTGCCGGTCCGCGTTCCTCAGGGACTTCTCTCGCTTCTCCCACTCCACGTTATTATCCTTGCGTTCCAGCACGCGTCCTTCAGGAATTTCTCTCACGGACCTCGAGCCAGCTGTTTGATTATCCACCGGCAAGGATACAGGGAATGTGTAATAGAGATAACACTTTCTTCACTCTAGATAACGCGTGTACGTGAACGTCGTTGCTCACAGCGAGATTTTTCACTCGCTTCCTCATTTTTCTTCTTCTTTTTTAACACCTTGCGCTACGCCGATCTAGAATTTATTCATCGGCTAATCGACCGTTTATTACGACTCGATGTTTGTCGGGTGATTTTTCTCTTAAAAGGGCGCTTAGGTTTCCACGGTTTTCACGTTATGGTATTATGGACCATGGATGCCGTTTGATGCCCTGAAACTCGTGTTTGCGTTGCTGCAAATACATATCGTTCGAATTCACGTGTAAAACCCCTAGAATTTATCGTAACCCGTTCGTTTACGATTATACGTCATTTTTATTAATTAAAACGCGATCTGGTATAAATAAATCAATTTTAAATCGATTAATAAATTCAAATCAATTTAATGAGTTCTAAATCAATTTTATAAATTCAAGTAATCTCGAATTTATTCATAGAATAATCGATCGTTTATTACGACTCGATGTTTGTCGAGTGATTTTCTGAAATCGCGTCACGAGTTTTCTCTAAAAAGGCCGTTTAGGTTTCCACGGTATTCCCGTTATGATATTATGGACCATGGATGCCGTTTGATGCCCTGAAACTCGTGTTTGCACTGCTGCAAATTCATATCGTTCAAATTCACGTGCCCAACCCCTAGAAATTATCGTAACCCGCTCGTTTACGATTATACGTAATTTTTATTAATCAAAACGCGATCCGGTATAAATAAATCAATTTTAAATCGATTAATAAATTCAAATCAATTTAGTAAGTTCTAAACCAATTTTATAAATTCAAGTAATCTCGAATTTATTCATCGGATAATCGATCGTCGACTCGATGTTTGTCGGGTGATATTCAGAAATCGCGACACGAGTTTTCTCTTAGAACCGCGGGAATATTCGAGCGGTTCCGGGAGAAGAGCGGAAGTCGGTGGTTAACCCCTTGCACTACGCCGAAACTCTGAAAAAGCGGTGCCAAACTTGGTGAATGGTCGTTGGGAGGAGCCGAGCTCGATTGGCGCAATTTGAAACACAACACCTTACGACCGAGTCACATAGTCCTGCTCGTATTTACTTCACGCGATGGAGCTCTTTGGAGATTTAAATGAATTTGAATAAAAAATCTTGCAAAGAATACTTTAATTATTACATATCGTAAGAAATAAATGTAGGAATGGGATGAACGCGGCCCTGGACGAATGTCAGGAGTGGATGGAACTCAGAGCGTATGGAAGTGATCGCGTGCAAGAGGCCCGAGTGTTTGAAATATTTATGAGAGGGACGGATGCTAAAAACGTGTGAAAGTTTGGGGATGCGTTCCGAGTGTTCCGAGTACCTGGCCCACCCAAGGCCCAGGCTGCATAGGAAATGCGCGAGTGAGAAAGAGCACCTGTGTGTGAAAGAAGACGGAACGAAAGGTTTGTATAACAGTGTAGGCAGTAGGAGTTTGGTCAGTTTTTTTAAGCAGTTCTAGCGAGGTAAGCCAGCTCCGTAAGAATAAGTCGAAGCATCTAGTCAGTTATCTAATACAATTGATTATTTCAATAAAGTTATATCGTATTCCCAAAAGAAGTCGCAGTATTATTCTAATCAATTCCCTCCACCGAAAAACGATCCTACATAAACTTTGTATAAGTAATAATAATACGATTAAATAATAGCGTAATCATACCTGGCCCGAGATTAGGACCACGTGTCAAACTCGTGATATTCGTGTTTGGCATGGAATTGTAGCAACGAGTCTAACTCGTGATATTCATGTTTGGTATGAAATTGTAGTAACGAGTGAAACCCGTGATATTCGAGTTTGGCACAAAATTTTCATCACGAGTCAGTAAAACGAGTCAAGTAATGCAACGGGTTATAATCTTGTCCCCGGATTTCGCGGAAAATGGAATTTTTCAGGCACAGCTTTTTAACCCCTTCAAGTGGCACGAGCAAACTAAAGTTTGCTCGTCCTCGGGAAATGCTACTCGGGCGCAAACTCCGAAGACGATGCACGTGAATTTAAATTTGATACCGCTCCGCGTTTTCCCGTGTTTTGCACCCAAGTTCAGCCAAGTTTCCAACATTCTCCAACTTTCTACGTGATTATCACGCTAACAATTTCTTCCTTCCATTTCAGTTAGAGATATATTGTTAACACGCTCGCTGGCGCGGTGTAGTTTCTGTTATTCTTAGAATATCATGAGTTATCGGGTTATGTGATAGAGAAATTAAAATAACACTCCTCTTCTCCATTTATTACTATCGTCCAAATTTTCGAGAAATCACGAAAGTGAAATAAATATCGTGAATTTAGAAAATTTCATAAATTCTCGTAAATTAATTTAAAATGAAATAAATTTAATTCTCGTAGATTAATTTAAAATTGAATAAATTTAATTCCTGGAAATTAATGTAAAATTAAATAAATTTAATTCTCGTAAATTAATTTAAATTTAAACAAATTTAATTCTCGTAAATTAATTTCTCGGTTGAAAGAGAAATTTGCAAAATTTGGGAATTTTTCGACCGTTAGGAGATCAGTATAAATTTTTGTTAATCTAGACGTTGGAACGAGGTGTAAATCTGTTATGGTTTCGTAATTTTTAGCACGTAAAATCCACCATTTTCGAAAAGAGTTAGAGTACTCCTATAATCTTACAGCGTTTTAACTATTATTGGATTTAATTTGTCTTCGAGCTTTGTAAATTCGAACGAAGCTCGACGAAGCTTGAAGTATTTACTGATTTACATTTCCAGAATTATTTTTACTCAGACTGCTTTAACCATTAACGATTGAAATACACTGGGACAGGTAAATAACCTGTTATCTTATAAACAGACAAATATCTCATTCGTGGGATCGAATCGTGTAATTGTTATCGCTAATGAGTTTAAGGATTAACGGATATTTCCAGGTTGTTTTGCGGGTATTATTGGGATATGATATCATTTGTTTGCGTTGTAACACGAGGCTCATAACGTAATAATCTGTTGATACAATTTAATTCAGTCATAACGATTAAACGAGAAAGGGACAAAACGACTGAAAATCGCTCCTCCAATTTGCATAACGTGATTTCCCTGTGTAATACCAACCTGGCCCATTAAGAATTCTTCGAGCCGGTTAAACAAACAGTCATTGTTCAGCTCGCTTTTAAATTTCTCCAAATCATGCGCGTGTTTTGAAACTCATTCTTTATTTTGAAGCTTGTTTTGCTGTTTTAAAGCTCATGTTTTGAAACATTCGCGATGAATTGCATAATTGATTTACGATATTTTAAAAAATGCAACGAAATTTTAGCACAACTTTTGCGTACAAAGTTTCCCTGTATCTATAGAAATAGCGATATTCAAAATGGTCGAACTTTTTGGTCCACAGGGTATTTAAATCTCATTTTCAAAGATTCGGAAAATGAAAGGAAATTTATTAAAATTTTACAGCGCCGATCTTAATCCAACTTTTAAAGTTGTTCTATAAATATATTCACGTCGAGTATTAGGAAAATTTTCGTTTCAGTTGTAATTTATTTCGCGTTAATTTTTTCGAGGATTTCCTCACTTTTCGTATGATGCGTTTTGTCACTCCTCGATTAACCCTTTGGGAACGAGAAACGAAAGTAATGATATATAGAGTATATAGTAAACAATCGAAAATGAAAGATCGAAGGAAATTTTCCGAATTAAAAATTATATACTCCTCGTTTAACCCTTTGCGGACGAGAAACGAAAATAACGATACATTGAGCATATAGTAAACAATTGAAAATAGGAAACTGAGGGAAATTTTCCGAATTAAAAAATATATACTACGTCAATGGTAGTGTTGGAATTATTTTTCGCTATATTCCTAACACCTTTCAGTCAAAAAATTACAAATTTCTACGGATATTTTGACAATTCATCTTCAAAGGATCAACTAATGGGCGGACTTGTTATTTCGTATATTTCTACAGCGTCAAAAATCAAAAAACGGAGGTATTTGAAAAATATTTTCCTACCAATTGTTCGTCGCGAACCCTCAGTCCAATTGAAACCGCACGAAATCATAAATCAATTGGAATGCAAAGAACGCTGTCATTGGACGGATTAATAAATTAATAAAATCCCTGGTCCGACGTTCTATTCTCTCTCTCGAAATTGCATTTTCAAAATTGGAAATCTAGAGAAATTTTCTGAATCAGAAATCTCCTTGTTTAACCCTTTGTGTGGCGAGAAATGAAAGTAACGATACATTGAGCAAATAGTAAACAATCGAAAACAAGAAATCTGGGAAAATTTCATGAATTAAAAAATATGTACTCCTCGTTTAACGCTTTGCAAACTAGAAACGAAAATAACGATATATTGAGCATATAGTAAACAATCGAAAACAAGAAATCTGGGAAAATTTCATGAATTAAAAAATATGTACGCCTCGTTTAACCCTTTGCGAACGAGAAATGATAGTAACGATACATTGAGTATAAGTAAACAATCAAAAATAAGAAATGGAGGGAAATTTTCCGAATTAAAAAATATATACTTCATCGATGACGATTCTAAAATTATTTTTCGCTATATCCCAAACACTTTTCGCTCTATAAAATAACAAATATCTATGGATATTTTGACATTCTTCCTGAAAGGGTTAACTTGTTATTTGCTATATTTCGTCAGCGTCGAAATAAAAAGAATAAAATATTTTCCTGCCAATTGTTTATCGCGAACCCTCAGTCCAATTGAAATCGCACGAAACCATAAATCAATCGGAAAGAAAAGAACGCTGTCATTGGGCGGATTAATAAATTAATAAAATCCCTGGTCCGACTTTCCATTCTCTCTTTCGAAATTGCATTTCCAAAATAAGAAATCGAAAGAAATTTTCTGAATTAAAAAATATATACCCTTTGCGGACGAGAAACGAAAGTGACGATACATTGATTATAAGTAAACAATCGAAAATAAGAAATGGTGGGAAATTTTCCTAACTAAAAAATATATACTCCATCGATGACAATTCTAAAATTATTTTTCGCTATATTCCAAACACTTTTCGCTCTATAAAATAACAAATATCTATGGATATTTTGACATTCTTCCTGAAAGGGTTAACTTGTTATTTGCTATATTTCGTCAGCGTCGAAATAAAAAGAATAAAATATTTTCCTGCCAATTGTTTATCGCGAACCCTCAGTCCAATTGAAATCGCACGAAACCATAAATCAATCGGAAAGAAAAGAACGCTGTCATTGGGCGGATTAATAAATTAATAAAATCCNGCTCGACGAAGCTTGAAGTATTTACTGATTTACATTTCCAGAATTATTTTTACTCAGACTGCTTTAACCATTAACGATTGAAATACACTGGGACAGGTAAATAACCTGTTATCTTATAAACAGACAAATATCTCATTCGTGGGATCGAATCGTGTAATTGTTATCGCTAATGAGTTTAAGGATTAACGGATATTTCCAGGTTGTTTTGCGGGTATTATTGGGATATGATATCATTTGTTTGCGTTGTAACACGAGGCTCATAACGTAATAATCTGTTGATACAATTTAATTCAGTCATAACGATTAAACGAGAAAGGGACAAAACGACTGAAAATCGCTCCTCCAATTTGCATAACGTGATTTCCCTGTGTAATACCAACCTGGCCCATTAAGAATTCTTCGAGCCGGTTAAACAAACAGTCATTGTTCAGCTCGCTTTTAAATTTCTCCAAATCATGCGCGTGTTTTGAAACTCATTCTTTATTTTGAAGCTTGTTTTGCTGTTTTAAAGCTCATGTTTTGAAACATTCGCGATGAATTGCATAATTGATTTACGATATTTTAAAAAATGCAACGAAATTTTAGCACAACTTTTGCGTACAAAGTTTCCCTGTATCTATAGAAATAGCGATATTCAAAATGGTCGAACTTTTTGGTCCACAGGGTATTTAAATCTCATTTTCAAAGATTCGGAAAATGAAAGGAAATTTATTAAAATTTTACAGCGCCGATCTTAATCCAACTTTTAAAGTTGTTCTATAAATATATTCACGTCGAGTATTAGGAAAATTTTCGTTTCAGTTGTAATTTATTTCGCGTTAATTTTTTCGAGGATTTCCTCACTTTTCGTATGATGCGTTTTGTCACTCCTCGATTAACCCTTTGGGAACGAGAAACGAAAGTAATGATATATAGAGTATATAGTAAACAATCGAAAATGAAAGATCGAAGGAAATTTTCCGAATTAAAAATTATATACTCCTCGTTTAACCCTTTGCGGACGAGAAACGAAAATAACGATACATTGAGCATATAGTAAACAATTGAAAATAGGAAACTGAGGGAAATTTTCCGAATTAAAAAATATATACTACGTCAATGGTAGTGTTGGAATTATTTTTCGCTATATTCCTAACACCTTTCAGTCAAAAAATTACAAATTTCTACGGATATTTTGACAATTCATCTTCAAAGGATCAACTAATGGGCGGACTTGTTATTTCGTATATTTCTACAGCGTCAAAAATCAAAAAACGGAGGTATTTGAAAAATATTTTCCTACCAATTGTTCGTCGCGAACCCTCAGTCCAATTGAAACCGCACGAAATCATAAATCAATTGGAATGCAAAGAACGCTGTCATTGGACGGATTAATAAATTAATAAAATCCCTGGTCCGACGTTCTATTCTCTCTCTCGAAATTGCATTTTCAAAATTGGAAATCTAGAGAAATTTTCTGAATCAGAAATCTCCTTGTTTAACCCTTTGTGTGGCGAGAAATGAAAGTAACGATACATTGAGCAAATAGTAAACAATCGAAAACAAGAAATCTGGGAAAATTTCATGAATTAAAAAATATGTACTCCTCGTTTAACGCTTTGCAAACTAGAAACGAAAATAACGATATATTGAGCATATAGTAAACAATCGAAAACAAGAAATCTGGGAAAATTTCATGAATTAAAAAATATGTACGCCTCGTTTAACCCTTTGCGAACGAGAAATGATAGTAACGATACATTGAGTATAAGTAAACAATCAAAAATAAGAAATGGAGGGAAATTTTCCGAATTAAAAAATATATACTTCATCGATGACGATTCTAAAATTATTTTTCGCTATATCCCAAACACTTTTCGCTCTATAAAATAACAAATATCTATGGATATTTTGACATTCTTCCTGAAAGGGTTAACTTGTTATTTGCTATATTTCGTCAGCGTCGAAATAAAAAGAATAAAATATTTTCCTGCCAATTGTTTATCGCGAACCCTCAGTCCAATTGAAATCGCACGAAACCATAAATCAATCGGAAAGAAAAGAACGCTGTCATTGGGCGGATTAATAAATTAATAAAATCCCTGGTCCGACTTTCCATTCTCTCTTTCGAAATTGCATTTCCAAAATAAGAAATCGAAAGAAATTTTCTGAATTAAAAAATATATACCCTTTGCGGACGAGAAACGAAAGTGACGATACATTGATTATAAGTAAACAATCGAAAATAAGAAATGGTGGGAAATTTTCCTAACTAAAAAATATATACTCCATCGATGACAATTCTAAAATTATTTTTCGCTATATTCCAAACACTTTTCGCTCTATAAAATAACAAATATCTATGGATATTTTGACATTCTTCCTGAAAGGGTTAACTTGTTATTTGCTATATTTCGTCAGCGTCGAAATAAAAAGAATAAAATATTTTCCTGCCAATTGTTTATCGCGAACCCTCAGTCCAATTGAAATCGCACGAAACCATAAATCAATCGGAAAGAAAAGAACGCTGTCATTGGGCGGATTAATAAATTAATAAAATCCTCTCTTTCAAAATTGCATTTCCAAAATAAGAATATATACTCCATCGATGACAATTCTAAAATTATTTTTCGCTATATCCCAAATACCTCTCGCTCTAAAAAGTAACAAATATCTATGGATATTTTGACATTCTTCCTGAAAGTGTTATCTTGTTATTTGCTATATTTCGTCAGCATCGAAATAAAAAGAATAAAATATTTTCCTGCCAATTGTTTATCGCGAACCCTCAGTTCAATTGAAATCGCACGAAACCATAAATCAATGGGGAAGAAAAGAACGCTGTCATTGGTCGGATTAATAAATTAATAAAATCCCTGGTCCGTCGTTCCATTCTCTCTTTCGAAATTGCATTTCCAACCCTTCAGCTCAGCGGATGACCGACACTCGTCCCAGAACAGGTTCCCTCGACCACGAGCCTCGAATTTAGGCTCGCGAGCGTTATCGCGCGGCGGCAAGAATAGCCAGATGGATTTTCCCCGTTCTTTCGCAGCGGCGTCGGCTGATATCGGGGCGTGCGCATGCAAATTCGAGGATAGCTGGTAGAGAAAAAAAACGTGGCGAAGAGAAAGAGCGAAAAACGTTGGCGGGGATGGAGAAAAGGGGGACGAGGATGGTAAAAAAGCGGGACGGGGTGCTCGATCGACGGTATTTATATTCATGCGACTGCTCGCGACGATGTCCCAGAAAAAAGGGGTGGTTCGTTACAGCATTACCTCGTTCCGATCAATTTCCAAAGTCAATTGAAGCGTGGAGATCACCCCTGGGAGAGCGAAATTTAAAGGGGACAGGCCACCCCGATCGCGTTTCGATACATCCGATAAAAGATCCAACTCTCGTACGTTTTAATCCCGTTCTGTCTCTCGATCCCAAAAGTTCCCGAATGCTATCCGAATTTTTCGAAATAATAACAGGCAATGCTGTGTTTCGTGTTTCATGAAATACGGCGTACCGGGTGCGGTTGAACGCGGGAAATATTTTACCCGCTGATTCACTATTTAGAGGGAATGAAAGAAGGGTACACGAGCGTGTGTTGGATTTTATTTTGTTTATTCGGCATCGCGAATTTCAACGCATCCCGATTCGCCTCGGATACGTTTGTTCGATTCCGCGAATATAGAAGTGTTCCCACACTCTTCATACAGAATAAATGGAATTAGCTTTGCTCGTCAGAGTGTTATTATTCCGTAACGCGAAATTCGGAGTACGCGGCGAATGATTTTTGTCGCTTTCAAGTAGCGAATCGGTATTTCAAATATTTTCGGCGATATTCCGCGAGTATTAATCGTGCAGCTTTTACGTATATTATATAACGTGCAATTGTATTGCACGAAATGTGTTTATAAAGACACGTTTATCGACAAAGTCGCATCTGTATGCATTCTTTGCTTTCTGAGATGAACGGATTAAAATTAAAAATTCTGTCCGTTTATTCAGAGAAAGAATATGATGCTGTTTTTAATACATTTAACGATATTTATATTTAGAATATAATTTCCATCGATGCTTGTGACATCTTGCCAGCGTGATGGCAATTTGTGAATCCTATTTTTGAAGAAACGAATATATTTTTTTTACATGCGAACGTTTGTCTTCCTGTTTTCGTTATACTTTTGGTTTTGGCATAACCTCGTTTATAGTCGTACTGTCCATTGCCAGAGTCACATTTCAACAAAGGAGATTTTCTCGAAAGTGTTCCCTTTTGTTATTTCATTTGAATTTTCTACC
>NIJG01000224.1:256496-270330 GCA_002201625.1 Euglossa dilemma
AAAAAAAAAAAAACAGCGTATGTATACAGAAACGATACTGTAACATGAATTTTTATGTGATTGAATCTTTGTGAATCTTCTTCCAAATCGATCGTACTACTCAGATCACAGACATCTAGATACCATCGCCTTATTATCTTATATTATTATATTATATTATAACAAATATAACTTGAGTGGCGTGTCGTTTATTTCTTTCGTCAAAAGATTTGAGCATCAGTCGCTAGAGGCGCTGCTCTATCCATAAATTAGGCCGTGATTTTACCGGTATGTCGGATATATCCGACGTTCGGTTCCGGGAGTACTCATATGGATGACGGATATATCCGTCGTTCGGATAAAATTCCCGGCTGTTCTAATCGTCCCATTACATAATTAGTATTTGTCATTTATTATATTATACTCTTTGTTTTGTTATTTATTATGTTACTCCCTTAATTTTGTTATTTATTTTAATTTTGTAATATTGGAACATATTATTTATACGCCATTTACATTAATTAATGTACTATGAAGAAATAGATGATTTTAACCCCTTAACCTACAACGACGGAATATTTGTGGAATATTTGATATGTAATTACAGCTTGATGCAATAATTGTGATAGACGCAAGTACTACGAACAGTTTATTTATACAAAAATCCGACATACAGAATTAATAATCTGCAATGGTGTGATATAATTCGAAGCATTCTGGTACATGTAAAGAAACTTTGCACTTCTTACACTCCCACGTTGTTTCTTTACGTTTTTTATTTTTTTGGCAAATTCTACAACGTTTTGACGGTCTTAATTTAGAGGGTGTTGGATCAATGTGCTTTGGAAAATGAGCCCAATGCTCTTATCCGGAAGATAATACGCCTCGTTCTCTATAAATCGGTTTTAGCATATTCTTCAGTAGAGATTCGGCTATGTTGATCCTATAGTCGACATCACATTGTTTCTTCCCATTATTTATGTTTCTCCATAAAATGTAAGAGTTAAAAAGACCAATATCGAACAGATAAAAAAAATTTTTTTATATCCTTTCCTGTATTTCCTCATTACTGGAAAACATGCTAATATTTGGTTTACGATTGGCTCGAATAGCGTATTGCACAAGTCGTGCGAATGTCCCGAAGGCTGCGCGAGCTTGTATACGATTTTGGCCCGAAATTTTCGAGTCTAAATCGTAGGTTAAGAGGTTAAAACGTTAAACTTTCTGTATGATCCGCGAGATATGATTCCGTAGAAATCGTTTCTCTGCCGGGGATTGCTTTAGGTTACGACAAAGCAGTATAAACGTTTTAGAAATGTCTTTTAAACACGTTAAATTCCACGTTAATCACCGATGTCGCGGTTGGAATGAAAAGTTTAGTGTCAATCACGCTCGAGATTTCTATGAATGCCGCAAAACATGTTTTCGTAGCTTACACTGTCGTACAGTGCAACCATTCTCGCGGAAAGCTTCCTCTTCCCACGAATGTATATCCGCGGCCAGGTCCTCCTTACCGAAAGGGTTAATTCAACACGGGGTGTCCAGTGCGGTCGACAAACGTTTTTCCGGCGTTTAATTGACAATGCGACGCCGCTGCTTGAGAATTTCGGAAAACGCGACGCGATGAACCGACGGAATGCGCGTAATGCGTCCAACGTTCGCTTCGTTTCGCGATTACGAAAAATTTCGAGTTCTACTGCGGTCGCAGCGAACCAATTCGACGCGATTCTCTGTTCACTGAACGGCCAATGAAAGTGTGGTCAATTTTTCACCGATATTGAATTACTCACCTCTCTTCTCCGTTTTTGAACGCGTCGCGACGAAATTATACGCGTTCTCCATAGAACGACACAGCGAAACGAACAAACGTCTAGTTGTTTCAGTCGTTTAAGCGAACACTGGAATTGATTATTATTATTTATCAACTCTAAATAACGCAACGGCATTCACTAAACAATCTCTGGATCCTACCGCCGCTTGTCGCGGCCCGAATGAAAAGTTTAGTGTCGATCACGCTGAAAATTTTCATGGATGCCGTAAAACACGTTTCCGTGGCTTACGCAGCCGTAGAATATAATCTGTCTCATGGAAAACTTCCTCGATTTACGAATGTATAACCATAGCCAGCCCCTCCGTACCGAAAGGGTTAACCCATTTTTTAGTCCGAGATAAAGCAAGTCTTATTTTGAGTGGAAAAGATTTCACGTCCTTACGAATGCATTCGATTTTATTTACTTTATAAATATGCATTTTCTTGTTGTAAATAAAGAATAAATTTTTAATTTTTTAATTTACCATAGTGTGATATCTTTGGAAACAATCTCCCATGTACATTCTGGGTTTACTTGAGCAAGTGTCGCAGTAATCGCTTGTTTGACGTCTGCCATCTATTTGTTTCCTTTTAGAGCACACAACGCAGTCCCTTTTTGCACCTTTTCTCATTATGCGAAGTTTTCTGTTTAACCTGATTTCAGAAATGGATGTAGAAACTCTTGTTCTATCGTTATGAAAATTTCCTACAAGTTGATCGACTAAAATTTTTCTGTACTGTAAATGCGTCGATGTTTTCTCATTTGTATTATGCTGTACAGTTTTATGGAGAATGTGTGAATTAACCCTTTGCACTCGAGAGGCGACTGTCAGTCACCATAAAATTTTAAAAGCCCGTGTTAATTAATATATAAAGTTTAAGATAACATAACAACATTCGAGATATCGAAATCAAATAATTTTACTCGTTAATTATTACACGATTCTTTATTTACCACTGAAAAAAGTAACGTCAGTTTTTCAGCAGAAAATTTGTGAATTTCTACTCTTCTTTCATCAAAAAATCGTCGAGTGCAAAGGGTTAATTATCGATATCTCCATTCCCCGGAAAAACAGTTTTCGCCACCACTTAAGCGATTTCCTCGAAAAACAATAACTAGCGGCATATCGATCAGCCCGATCAATTCCACCCATCGATTTTGTATATCCGACAACTGCACTTGGCTTTTCAATTACTTCGTTTGTACCACTTCGTATAAATCTTCTAGTAGTTATCAATTCAGCATTATGCCAGTTGCTCGATAACGATACTATCCTTTTATCTCTCCAAGCTAAGAGCATTGTATTTCCTTGTTTGTACGCGACAGTCCTTTCTTCATCTAATTTTCGTTTCTTCAAAGTTGTTAGAACATCTTTTCTGTTTGTTTGTATGGTACCGGTCAAGTGGCACTTAATTTTTCTCAATTCTTGAAGCAGCGGAGCCTTCGGAGTTACCGAACAAATGATTGATGTCTCTGTAGCCGAGCCAACGGAGCGCTAAGAATTAAAATATGAATTTAATAAAAATGTATAAAATATGTATTAACTGTTTAACGATTTTTAAAACGCGTGCGACTAGTCTACAAGATTGTACTTTGTACGTACGAAGAGTGCAGTCTGATTTTTAATTCCGCTGAGGTGCTTTATTGTAGCGAAAATTCTTGCTTCGTGCAATAATTTTCCATGTTTTTAATGTGAGTATCGTTTAACGTTCGGTAATACTTCTTCATTTAGAAATTTCGGCAATGTTCGTGAAATTGTTGGTAAAAGTATTTTGTACTCCGTTGTCACCGCTGAGGCGACACGGCATGGCAGCATCTAGAGTCAATATTGTATGTTTATGCAGGAAGGAAAATATTTCAGCACACGCTTAGTGTAATTTAATCGTTCTGGTGACCGAGCTTGCTCCATTTCTTTCGATCGTATTTTCGTCTGTAACATAAAACACGAAAAAACGAAGGTTGAAAAGCGATCAAGCCAGCGCTATTGAGCCTAAGACCGATTTATGTTAGGATCCTCACGAAGAGTTCTTTTTTCATCTAATTTTCGTTTCTTCAAAGTTGTTAGAACACCTTTTCTGTTCGTTTGTATGGTACTGGTTAAGTGGCACTTCGTTTTTCTCAATTCTTCAGCAAAAATCATCCGCAGCGGAGCTTTCGGAGTTACCGGAGAAATGATTGATAACGGAGAGCTAAGGGTTAATATTCACGGAAACGGATGTTGCATCGCGTACGCGTAGGAATCACGAACTCGCGCACGGGCGTGGAGTACATATCGTTTGAAATCCCAAGAAGGGAAGACAAATATACCGTTAAGCCATGCGTTAACCAACCGAGCAAATTATTCGATAGACTTTCGATATAGGAGAGAGAATGGAAGGAGGCGGCCGCTCGTACATATTCAAAGCTCGTGGAAACGGTTGGCCCGACAGGGCGCTAGTAGTATAGGTCGGCCGCATCGAACGGGAACAGTGATATAAGCCAGGCGCAGGCCGGCCGGACCATCGGGACACCGTGTACATGGGTTTCATGTATGCAAACGCGTATATAATCTGTGTACGGTACGTTGTTGCATCCGTCGGCCCTCCTCCGTCCTACTATCGGTCAACCTGCACCCCGTTGCACCCGCACTCGCCCTTTTCCACCCCAGCGATGGCCGATGCCCACCGGCCGTCCGTGCGCGCGTATATCTGCTCATCTGCGCTGATTTACCGCATATGCATTGCGGTAAACCCGCACCACCTACTCTCCACCCTATTACACTTTCTCCTCGACTGCAGTTTTTAACCGTTTAAGTGCCGCGTGTTTCTATATTCAATCGAACCAAGGAGCGCTTTTTCGTAAAGTAGAAAAATTGCTACCAAATGATGTTACCGTAAGACATAATTAATCACGTAAATAATTTTTGGACGTTTTGATTTCGAATTTTAGTCCGGTCTACCACAGAAAAATGCGCGGTATACAGCGCAGTTTGTGACGCGTGCGGTCGGCTAAGTGTTAAAAAATAGAATATCAGGAGGCTTTGTGAGAATGATTGTAAGTATATTGGAAGAAAAAATGTGGAGGTTTCAATAAAGGTGTAAAAAACGGTGACTTAGACCATGATGGGTTTAGTGTTAATATCATTGCCACCAAGATGATCTGAACAAAATTTTCCAATGGTCGCACTATTAACTTTGTCAAAAAGAGCTCAAAAGTGTCGCGTTGTTTTTCTAGAAGATAAGAAAAGCAGGGAAACTATTTATCAGTGTGAAAATTGTGAAGTACCTATATGCATTGTCACGCGTTTCCATATTCTATCGTGCCTAGGAGCGCTTTTTCGATTATCTTATTTCGTAAAATCGAAAATTTGCAACCAAATGATTGATAGATTGGAATTAAAGTTCGTTCTCTTATTTGCTGTTTCGGTATTTTATTTTTAGGTGAAATTGAATGGTAGCTGTAACCTTTTAGGAACGATGTGTCGCTATAGTGACTTTTGCAGATATCTTTCAGGACGATGCACTAACTCCTCTCCACCTATTACACTTTCTCCTCGACTGCATTTTTTTACTGTTTAAGTTCCACGCGTTTTCAATTATGCCAAGAAGCGTTTTTTCGATTATCTTATTTCGTCAAATCGAAAATTTCCTACCAAATGATAGATTGGAATTAAAGTTCGTTGTCTTATTTGATGTCTCGTTGTTTTATTTTTAGGTGAAATTGAATGGTAGCTGTAATCTTTTAGGAACGAGGTGTCGCTATAGTGGCTTTTGCGGATATCATTTTTCAGAACGATGCACTACCTCATCTCCACCTATTACACTTTCTTCTCGCCTGTATTTTTTGACCGTTTTAGTGCCACGCGTTTGCGTATTCAATCGTGCCAAGGACTGCTTTTTCGTAAAATAGAAAATTTCCTACGAAATTATAGATTAGAATCAAAGTTCATTCTCTTATTTGCTGTTTCGTTGTTATATTTTTAGGTGAAATGGAATGGTAGCTATAACCTTTAAGAAACGAAGTGTTACTATAGTGGCTTTTGCGGATATCATCTTTCAGGACGATGCACTACCTCATCTCCACCTATTACACTTTCTCCTCGACTGCATTTTTTAACTGTTTTAGTGCCACGTGTTTCCATATTCAATCCAGCCAAGGAACGCTTTTTTATAAAATTGAAAAATTGAAATCAAATGATAGATTAAAATTAAAGTTCGTTCTCTTGTTTGCTGTCTCATTATTTTATTTTTAGCAAAAATTGAATGGTTGTTGTAACCTTTTAGGATCGAGATGTCACTATAGTGGTTTTTGCGGATATCATCTTTCAGGACGATGCACTACCTCCTCTCCACCTATCACACTTTCTCCTCGACTGCATTTTTTAACCGTTTAAGTTCCACGCGTTTTCAATTATGTCAAGAAGCGCTTTTTCGATTATCTTATTTCGTAAAATTGAAAATTTGCTACCAAATGATAGATTAGAATTAAAGTTCGTTGTCTTATTTGCTGTCTCGTTATTTTATTTTTAGGTGAAATGGAATGGTAGCTGTAACCTTTTAGAAACGAGGTGTCGCTATAGTGACTTTTGCGTCATCTTTCAGGACGACGCATCAGTATAGTGGCTTTATTATATGTCATTTCTCTGAACTAGACACCACTATAGTGGTTTTCACAGATCTATAACTCTGAACGATGCGCTACTATATATTGACTTTCGTGGACAGCACCATTTTTGACAGTGTTATACGTATTTTGCTTTTGTTGATATCCGTAAAAGCCACTATAGTGATCTATCACGATCTAAATCACCGTTTCTTAAACTTCTATCAAAAACTTAACGTTGTACGTTACCATCCTAATCATTCGTATTCGAGATTTTTCTTCTAATATACGTATACTCATTCTCTCAATGTCTCCTGTTATCTTATTTTATTACCTTTTGCAATCCGAGTTATATTTCAATTTTCTTACCAGTAGCTCTTAACGTTTATAACTTTATTATTTGGAATTTATTTCGACTTAAAAATAGGGCTATTTAACTAAATAAAGAAGAAACAAATTCGATTAAAAATCAGATATATTTACACTATTGTTATACTTTGTAATTTTCAAATGTAAATTTCTTGAATCAATTTCCCAATGTCGAATCACGCAAAGGGACAACGTTTCTAAATTTATTATTTGGAATTTATTTCGACTAAAAAATAGGCCTATTTAAATAACTAAAAGAAGAAACAAATTCGTTTAAAAATCAGATATATTTACACTATTGTTATACTTTGTAATTTTCAAATGTAAATTTCATGAAATAATTTCCGAATGTCGAATCACGCATAGGGTTAACGTTTCTAAACTTATTATTTGAAATTTATTTCGACTAAAAAATATTTCTATTTAACTAAATAAAGAAGAAACAAATTCGATTAAAAATCAGTTATATTTACACTACTGTTATACTTTGTAATTTTCAAGTATATATATCTTGAAACAATTTCCCGATATCGAGTCACACTCGAAATACCACCGCAAAGGGTTAAATCTTCTGTTTCATTTCAATTTACCTATCATTTTAACCTAATAAATTTAGTATTCATTTCGCGCTATACACTATCTTAAATATTCTCTCTCGTATCCAACCGAAAAATTCGGCTAAATTCGGGAAGAATTCGCTATCCGTTGGCAAACAAATGCCGGCCGAGAGGGAGAGAAATTAGGTCGCTTGTTGAAACCGTTGAGAATGGGAATAAAGCTCGGTGTATCGAGCAGTCTGGCGGAAACTGTGTAGGAAGGTAGCGGTGAAATTAATTCAACGAGGAACGCTGGGTTGGAAAAAAAGACACGAAGTTCGATTGGCTGTTACGACACCCGATACTGGATGCAGGCGACAAATTACCGCGAAGAATCGGGATCGTCTGCGTGTCGGCCATTACCGGGTACGCGCGGCGCGGAATTTATGGGAAGGAAATGAGCGCTCGGAGCGACGGCGCCATCATCCTGCCGTTCGTCGACGAAAAAGAAGCGTCGAGGGGTAGGTGGGGCAGGAAGGAACGTCAGAGGCCGCCGTGGCAGGGAAATAAAACGGGGAAAAAAGGAAATCCACAATACGCGCGTAACAAACTATAGCCGGGCGCCGGCTCATCTTGGCTGCAGCCGGGTTCGCATGAAAACGTTCTATGGGCCGGCGGGGTCGTCGTTTTCAGGCCTAGTTCTCCTTCGAGCCCGCGAAAAGAGGCGGAAAAAAGGGAAGGAATACATTCATCGTTTCCCTTGCCTGACTGCCAGCCGGCAAGAAAGCGAACGCCTCGAATTCGCCGCGAAATCCTCCAACGAAACCACCCACGCCGACCCACCCTCCTCTTCCAAATTATTTTCTCCAGGTTCGCCCGTAAATCTTCCGCCGAGCTTTATCGAGATCTTTGCCGTAACGCCACCACCGATAGATATACAACGTGTCCGTGAAAAAATTCCTACGCGTAAAAATCCTTCGCGCGATTAACACTAAACCTACCACGGTCGAATGACCGGTAAATAAAAAAGTAGTAGAATCTAAATAAAATGAAATAAAGGAAAATATTGAGAGATCGATTGTACGTACATTAGAAGAAAAATCGCGAATATAAGTGGCTTGTAATATAACATCGAACGCGGAATTTGGAATGACAGTTTTAGAAACTAAAGGAAACGCAAGTTTTAGAAACTAAAGGAAACGCAAAGGAAACCATGTATTTTGTTTAAGGAAGGAACAATGAGTTTAATTCGATAACACTGGCGACATTAATAGATTTCATATAGGTTAATTAACCTTTTAGATATTGTGTGACCCTCTGAATTCTACAGTTTTCGTCTATTTATGAATTCTAGTGTTGCTCGATGGAGATGAAAGTTAAGTTCGTCTTTGGGAAGGTTTTTGAAAATTTGGTCTTAGAGGTTTAAAAACGTACTATTTCATTCGCTCCGTCTATGATACTCGCTCGTAATTCCGACTCTTCTATGACATTACTGAAATCATTATCTTCAGGTTCGATAACTTAATTTGTCAACATAGGCGTAAAATATTCGTAAAATTATTATACTAGAATAATACATTGTAAGTCTGCGAATGAGAATAGTACTACACAAGCACCCATGATTATTTCCGTTTATATTTCATAAATATCGAACATATATTTAATACGTACACGAATTGAACATTCATTGGAATAATCTGAAGTTAATGCTTTAGGGATAACGCATTGTCTACGCTGTTACATTTATCTCTGACGTCTGTCTCACTTTTTCTCGAAGTTAAGTTCGTCTTGGAGAAGATTAGTAAAAATTTTCTCTTTCTTATTCAGGGTTAGAAACCGTCTTTTTTAGTTAGAATGATCTTTTTTATGGATGAAACGCAGGTTTTAAAGGACTAAGCCGTTGCTGTTTACACTCGAGTCTCTCGATGAGGATTACGTATTTATTATTTAATTCTCTATTGAGGATTTTGTATTTTGACTAAGATCGGGATGAGGATTTCTGAGTTGTGGAATTAGTCAGCAAATGTTAGTTCTTGAGACAACAAACATATAACGATTTTTAAGAGTGAGTCTCAGGAACGAACACATCGAACACAATCGAATGAGAGTAATACTGCACGAGCACCCATGATTATTTTCGTTTATATTTCATAAATATCGAACATATATTTAATACGTACACGAATTGAACATTCATTGGATGAATCTGAAGTTAATGCTTTAGGGATAATAGAGACAATAAACGTATAACGATCTTTAACCTTTTAGATACTACGCGCCACTATAGTGGCTTTCGTGTATGTCATCTCTCCGAACGACGCGCCACTCAATTATATTATTAGTTATTAAAGTGAATTGTTACATTTAAAGTATGTGTAATATATATTTTTAAAAAATTATGATTTAATCATCAAATACTTCATTTGAATGTTCTCGTGCGCAAAACGGAATTGCCCGTCACACTTTGCAGTGTTATATCAATTATACGTTGTTCACGTCAGACCCTGCCGTCCAGGGAAATAGTCACACGCAGAATTCAGCCGTATCTAAAAGGTTAAAAACATTCCCACCAAAGCTGACGAGACTCTCCATCTCTCATCCTTGGTCCGCTTCCAAATTACACACGCGGAAGATCCTCAGTCCCTTCGTCTCTGCCTGCAGGACGATTCAGCCGAATTAAGATACACGGAAGAGAAACGACAACCCGGTGGTGCCGTTAAGAGCGACACCTCGACGCATTCGGATGGTTCCTTAATTCGACCGCGATACGCGTCCCATCCGGTGCAAGGTTTAATTAGCCCAGCGAGCGGGGACCAGTCGGTGGGGCCGAGATAATTGGATAACGAGCAGTTTAAAAGACGATACACCCTGGCTGAGTGGCGGTCGAAGGCTACCGGCGACGTGGAAGTGACGACAAACGATATAGGGCGCGTCTCGGTTAATTAAATCGCAGAGCTGCCCGGACAACGCGGTCCCAAAAGTTGGCGAAAATTGATACCAACCGCTGATACACCCCGCTGCGTTAACGAGCGACCACCGTTGTTCCACCGGTGGCAAAGAGTGGCGTACAATCGATCCTCACGATAACTCGGTAGCGGTCGTGAATTAAAATCCGTGTCGCGTTTCGTAATGCCTCTATAGACAACGTTGTTACGTTTTATCGTCCCTGCTCAAACGCCGACAGAACGTGTGAGAAAAGTCGGTCCTGTAGGAACCAGGGTTTATCCTGAGACCATTCTACCATTTCAAAATCTTGGGTTGATATTCGAGATAAGAATAAAATTACTGAATTATTAATTTTCCGTCCTCGGATCATCCTATCAGTTCAGATCTTGGGTTCATATTTGNTCAATTAATTGATAAACAACTAATGAACCATTAACCCTTTGACATACAGTACCATCTGGGAAACGTCATTCATTATTTTACATTGATTGAATAATATTATATTATTTTTAACTCGTTACCCTGAGGTATATCCGATATATACAACGTCAAAACAAGTATTATATACAGCATTTTGGTTAAAGAAACAATTTAACGACCGTGGAGTAAGCTAAGAACTTAAAAATGAACGATTGTTTTCCTGCATCTGATAAAAACAAGTAATGAATCATTAACCTTTTAGCATACAATGACGTCTGGGAAACGTCATTCATTATTCTACATTTATTGAATAATATTATATTATTTTTAACAGGTTACCCCCATATATATCCGAAATATATATCGTCGAAACAAATGTTATATATAGCATTTTGTTTAGAGAAAGAATTTCACGACCGTGGAGTACACTAAGAAATTTAAAAAGGACGATCGTTTCCTGCGTCTGATAAACAACTAATGAACCGTTAATCCTTTGACGTACAATGATGTCTGGGAAACGTTATTCATTATTCTACATTTATTGAGTAATATTATATTATTTTTAACACGTTACCCGAGATACTTCGAAATATACAACGTCGAATTAAATATATAGCATTTCGTTTAAAGAAACAATTTGACGACCGTAAAATAACATAAGAAATTGAAAACGAACAATATGTGGGAGACGTCATTCATTATTGTGCATTTATTGAATAATATTATATTATATTTGACACGTTACCCCGAGGTATATTCAAGATATACAACGTGGAAACAAAAATATAGCATTTCGTTTAAAGAAGGAATTTTACGACCGTGGAGTCAGTTAAGGAATTGAAAACGAACGATTGTTTTCCAGCATCTGATATACAACTAATGAACCATTAATCCTTTGACATACAATGACGTCTGGGAGACGTCATTCATTTCATGTGCCATTGTAGACTTTGACGTCTCGGAGACGTCAAGAACTATCTTCGTAGAAAGTGTCTGAAAGGATGCAAAAAAAATTTCTTCCACTCGTTTAACCCGTTGACATACAAATTAAATACACTTAATTCGATTGAAAAATATTATTTTATTTCGCTAAGTTGAGCTAGAGAATGGAAGCTGAAAAGGAATATATATATTTTTTTTAAATATTGGATTCTTATTGATAAGATTGGTTCATAAAACTTATCTCTTAACATACAATGGAGAGAAATACAGGTAACCCTCCTACAACACGGTAGATAAGTTCCTAGAAAATCCCGTGTTGCGTGAAACCGTGTTATACGAGTTCTAGAGTCAGTTCAAAAAAGAGGTTACGTTCCGAAACCTTAATATTGTTTCGGTTGAACGATATCACCATCACTTTTAGAACCTTTTTCTTCATTTAGATTTTTTCACTAATTTTAATACATTCGATAATTTGTTTATACATTTTCGTATACAGCCACTATAGTTCGTTATTTTAAGGTAATTTGGTTTTTAAATATGTTAAACAAACATTGTATTATCTAGTGCTGTAGAAGTACAGTGTTGTACAAAGGTCTTTTATCGCGTTAAAGTGAAACCGTGTTACAGGTTGCAGTGTTATACGAGGGTTTCCGCGATTTATCCTATCGTGTTAGAGCGAAACCGTGTTATAAGATGCCGTGCTGTAGGAGGGCTGCCTGTACTTACCAAAGTCAAAGAAGTGCCTTGGAATAAATGACGAGTCTAACTCGTCATTGTATGTTAAGGGGTTAAAATGAAATGGATTTCTTTTGATAACGCGAAAAGGAAGATCAGTTAATTCGCGAAAGTAGTAATAGGATTATCCACGATAAATTACACTTGTGAGAGATTGACGCGATAGGAAATGGCGGGCTGCCGGTTCGATCGTGTCTCATTGGCTCGATTGCGATTACAACGGATCTATACTATAATTTCACGTATCACGAGATTCCGAATATCGAAGAATCGAAGCGGATAAAATGGAAGACCGCAATGGGATCCGTTTTAGATCAAAGATCGATGTTCGTTCCCTACATTCACTCTCAAAACCGTTACTTTCTCATTTCCCCAATAACCATTATTCTCTTACCAGCGTCCCATAAACCTTCACGCCAATCCTTGGTAAAAATACAAATTCCACGATGGACAATTAAACAATTATCCTTACTTCAATCCTCATCTAGAGACTCGAGTCGAAAAAGGACCGATTTATTCCTTTACGACCTGCGTTCCACGAGTTTCGAATATTTTTCAAGCTTCTAATATTCGATAAAAAGGGTTTAATTTTTTATTATAATTATAATTATAGCTATTTATTATGCTTGTGTCTGCAATTCGCAATAAATTGTGAATTCGAGAATAAATCGTTCCGTTTCTAAGCTTACACATTTCCTGTCCACAGTTGACGCAATTTAAATTATATTTTACGAACGCGTCGACTCGTATTTTATTTGTGTGTCAAGGGATTAAACCCAGTATATCGCTCATACTTGAAATAAATCTTTCGGAAACCGTGTAGCTCTGGAAGGGAAATTAATTTCATCGCTAATGTTCTTCGCGTTATCGTAATCGCGATAGATCCGACACGACCTAAAGAGCCTCGCGTAATCAGGATGAATCGATATCCAAGTCGACGCAGATCTACTCGACGCAGAAACTCAAATTTCCGGTTGAAACTCGAGGAACCTCGTCCCTTCATTTCCAGAAACACCGTTGAATCTTTCGATAGGTGAAAAAGAGTTACGTCGTGGCGCAGAATATTTAAATTCTGATTAACACGTTGAGTGCCATGCGAATTGTTAAGAAAATCTCATTCAGGCTACTGTTATAATACTGCTTAGTATTGCGGTATAGTTGATTTTAAATTGAAATTTACTCGATACAGATGTGTAAATATATTAGAGCCATTGTTTCTTATCGCTGTTGGAGATATTTACGTTTAATTTGAAGTGGTATGAAATAACTAAAGAAAAATGACTGAACGAGTTTGTATACTATATATTGGTATACCATATCATGTACTATACTATATAGCATATACCATATACTATATATTAGTATATATAGTTAGTATATATTATTAGTATTATTGTTAGTATTATTATTATAGTATTATATATATTATTATTCTTATAATAGAATATATACTATAATATATATATATCGATAATATTATTAACGATATATTTATACAAAATTACTTATATTTTT
>NIJG01000225.1:75108-85700 GCA_002201625.1 Euglossa dilemma
ATATAAACTATTACTTTCTTCAATATATAAAATTATCAATTCTTGAAATTTTTATAAACCAATATCTTTTTTAATATATAAAGACTATAAACTGCTAAAACTCTAATAAACTATTACTTTTTTTAGTATTGTAAAAATGACGAGCTGTTAAAAATCGATCTTCATACTTTGAATTATAAAATTTTAATCATACTTTGCTGCAACATATTTCAACGTATTCTATTAAACGATAATCTAAAATAATAAAAAATTCAGCGCATTTTCGTTGACTTCGTTACACGATATTCGTATCATCTGTTCGTTGCATTTCTCCTTTCAAGTGTTCGTTGGATCTTTCATTGATCGCCGTTGTCCCGTCATCAAAGGCTTCACGAAGGGTGCATTTATGATACTTAATAATGTGGATAAAGGTAAGTATGGATTTTAAATATTTCAAGCGTTTCACTCTCACAGGAAAAGGTTTCATAACGAGAACAATTTATTGTTAGTATTTTAACCACTCTTAAAGATTTTATTCAATATAACAATAACAATGTTAGATACAATAAAATATCTCTAAATTCACGATCAAAGTATGAAGTATATACTACTTATGTTAATAGTTTAGTTAATAATTTATGTTAATAATTTATTTAATAAGCTTATTTTACATTATCAATTAAAGGATTAAATAATATTAATTTAAATTAGTGATTTTTCCTAAGCTTTGTCAATTAATATCCTGTAAAAAGTACTCGTAAAAAATAATTGAAAACGTATAATGGAATCATTGACAAATGATTCGTATTAGATGTTATTTACATATAATTTATTATTATTTAAAAATAACATACAGTGAAAGTTCTTATGCAAATTTTCCTTTATCATTCCTTACCAAGGACAATAATAATCTAAACTATTTTGAAATTTAATAAATCACTCAATTAATAGTATAATTTATAACATTTATAGTTAATAAAAAAACCTTAAACTGTAAAGTCTAACGAAGAAGTAATTTAAAGTTATATAACTAATAATCGCTTTATTCACTATGTGATTTTTCCTAATTAATTTTTTCAATTTCTGAAGATTTAAAAAGCACTAATTCATAAATTTCGTATCTAAAAAATCTTTTAACAATTAACTAAAAAGTATTATATAGCGATATAAATAACAATCGCTATTTTATCATTTTTCAGAAGTAATGGTTCCTTCTGAAGCTTCAAAAATACGAATTTTCTAATCAATTATAACATTTGTGTCTAGCAAATTCTTTAACAATTACCTAATAAATTTTCACAGTCATATAAATAACAATCACATTATTATCTATATCCACAATTTTTCCAAGCTAAATTGCGACACTTTCTAAATCTTCAAAAACCTCTAACTTCCTACCTAATTTGAAAATTAATATCTCATAAACCCTCTAGCAAATACCCATAAAATATTCCATAATTTCAAAGATAACAACTAGTACTCGATATTTAACATTCACAAAAACACTTTTCTCATAAAATAGTACTTTCTAAGTTTGTAGAAAATTCTAATTTCATACCTAATTGCAAGATTAATACTACATAAACCCTCTAACAAATACCCATAAAATATTCCATAATTTCAAAGATAACAACTAGTACTCGATATTTAACATTCACAAAAACACTTTTCTCATAAAATAGTACTTTCTAAGTTTGTAGAAAATTCTAATTCATACCTAATCCCAAGATTAATACTTCATAAATCCTGTAACAAATATCCATAAAATATTCCATAATTTCAAAGATCACAATCACAAAAAATAGTACTTTCTAAACCTATAGAAAATTCTAATTTCATACCTAAATGCAAGATTAATACTTCATAAATCCTGTAACAAATATCCATAAAATATTCCATAATTTCAAAGATCACAATCACAAAAAATAGTACTTTCTAAACCTATAGAAAATTCTAATTTCATACCTAAATGCAAGATTAATACTTCATAAATCCTGTAACAAATATCCATAAAACATTCCACAATTACGAAAATAACAGCCACTACTTGGTATATAATATTCGTCGAAACACTTTTCGCATAAGAATGGCACTGTTGGAACAAAAATGAACCATGGCCAATTCCGAGAGAAAAAATGTCTCAAAGGTTGGACGGAAATGAGCTCGATAGAACCGTAGGTGAAATAAACAAGGAGATTCACGTCGCATCGCGAGGAATCCACGACGTTTCGAGAGAACGGAGGAACTCGGCCGGAAGAAGATGAGGGGCGAAGGATCCCGGAAGGTCTTCGAAGAGTGTTTGCTCGCGAGATGGAACGCAAATTAGGTTTAGACGGGGATCGAAGCCCCGTCGTATCGAAATAAAGGCGACACGTAAAATATATGCGACCCACCCTCGCCATCCGTAACCTTTGGGATGCTGGCAGGGATAGGAGAGCATCGTTCAACCCCCGCCTGCCACCCCTAGTCGAGAAACCCCCAAAGCGCCTCCGCGGCGCGATTTCGTCTCGAATGTTAAGTTCCAAGCGTGTCTGCTCTTTTGCGAAATTGCCAGACGTCAGTCAGCTGAGAATTTAAATATCGTCTCTTTGCCTTCGGGTATTATTTCGTAATACGTCTTCCTCTATTTGGTGATCTCGATTATTATTATTTATGATGCATTATTTGAGGTTTAATGAGGAATTTGATAAAAGAGAAATCTGTTTTTTTTCTTTTAGTATAGAGGGAGGTATTTATAATATGTGTGATGTAGAAGTCGAAAAGTTACGTGTAATATATTTGGTTTGAGATATTATTTGTGAGTATATATTCGTATTTTTGATAGATTGCGATTTTTTTTGAGTTATGAATTCACTGTGATTCTTTTAACTGGTTTATTGTGTAATACGTCTTCCCCTATTTGGTGATCTCGATTATACTTATTTATGAAGCATTATTTGGGGTTTAATGAGGAATTTGACGAAAGAGAAATGTGAGTTTTTTATGAAGGGTAGTTTTAACTCTGCAGGGTGGTATTTATAATATGTGTGATACAGAAATTGAGAAGTTATATGGAGTATCTTCGGTTTGAAATATTATTTGTGAGTACATATTCATATTTTTGATAGATTGCGATTTTTTTGAGTTACGAATTCATTGTGATTCATCTAATTGGTTTATTTCGTAATACGTCTTCCTCTATTTGGTGATCTCAATTATTATTATTTATGATGCATTATTTGAGGTTTAATGAGGAATTTGATAAAAGAGAAATCTGTGTTTTTCTTTTAGTATAGAGAGTGGTATTTATAATATGTGTGATGTAGAAGTTGAGGAGTTACGTGGAGTATCTTGGGTTTGAAATATTATTTGTGAATACATATTTTTGATAAATAGAAATTTTTTTTGAGTTATGAATTCAATGTGATTTTTTTAACCTGTTTATTTCGTAATACGTCTTCCTCTATTGCGAAATTGCCAGACGTCAGTCAGCTGAGAATTTAAATATCGTCTCTTTGCCTTCGGGTATTATTTCGTAATACGTCTTCCTCTACTTGGTGATCTCGATTATTATTATTTATGAAGAATTATTTGGAGTTTAATGAGGAATTTGATGAAAAAGAAATCTGTTTCTTTGAGTATAGAGGATGGTATTTATAATATGTGTGATGTAGAAGTTGAGAAGTTATATGGAGTATCTTCGGTTTGAAATATTATTTGTGAGTACATATTCATATTTTTGATAGATTGCGATTTTTTTTGAGTTACGAATTCATTGTGATTTATCTAATTGGTTTATTTCGTAATACGTCTTCCTCTATTTGGTGATCTCAATTATTATTATTTATGATGCATTATTTGAGGTTTAATGAGGAATTTGATAAAAGAGAAATCTGTTTTTTTTCTTTTAGTATAGAGGGAGGTATTTATAATATGTGTGATGTAGAAGTCGAAAAGTTACGTGTAATATATTTGGTTTGAGATATTATTTGTGAGTATATATTCGTATTTTTGATAGATTGAGATTTTTTTTTAGTTATGAATTCACTGTGATTGTTTTAACTGGTTTATTTTGTAATACGTCTTTCTCTATTTGGTGACCTCAATTATTATTATTTATGATGCATTATTTGAGGTTTAATGAGGAATTTGATGAAAGGGAAATCTGAGTTTATTTGAGTATAGAGGGTGGTATTTATAATATGTGTGATGTAGAAGTTGAGAAGTTACGTGGAGTCTCTTCGATTTGAAATATTATTTGTGAATACATATTTTTGATAGATTGAGATTTTTTTTTAGTTATGAATTCACTGTGATTGTTTTAACTGGTTTATTTTGTAATACGTCTTTCTCTATTTGGTGACCTCAATTATTATTATTTATGATGCATTATTTGAGGTTTAATGAGGAATTTGATGAAAGGGAAATCTGAGTTTATTTGAGTATAGAGGGTGGTATTTATAATATGTGTGATGTAGAAGTTGAGAAGTTACGTGGAGTCTCTTCGATTTGAAATATTATTTGTGAATACATATTTTTGATAGATTGAGATTTTTTTTGAGTTATGAATTCACTGTGATTCTTTTAACTGGTTTATTTTGTAATACGTCTTCCCCTATTTGGTGATTTCGATTATTCTTATTTATGAAGCATTATTTGGGGTTTAATGAGGAATTTGACGAAAGAGAAATGTGGGTTTTTTATGAAGGGCAGTTTTAACTCTGCAGGGTGGTATTTATAATATGTGTGATACAGAAGTTGAGAAGTTACATGTAGTGTCTTTGATTTAATCTATTATTTGTGAGTACATATTCGTATTTTCGATAGATTGAAATTGTTTTGAGTTATGAATTCATTGTGATTTTTCCAGTTGGTTTTAATTATGTAAAGTGGTACAGGATTTAAGAATTGAAGTATATGGCGTCTTTAGCTAGGGATTATCATTTCGGGATATGTAGTCTTATATTTGGTCATTTCGAGATACGAGTTAGTTGGGGTTTCTGATGCTTAGGTTTGGGATTTAATGGAGAATTTGATCAAAGAGAAATGTGGTGTTTTATAAAGATTGGGTTTAACTATATAGGATTGTATCTATTTTACATATAACATAGAAGTTAAGTAGTAAAATGTGGTTTCAACTCTATAAAGTGATATTTATATTATCTGTGAAGTGAAGACTTAATGATGCTTTTAGTTTCCAGTATTTTTGACAGATAGGTAGTTTGAATTACGAATTTGTTGTTATTTTTAAGCTTAGTTTGAACTATATAAAGTACTGTAAGACTTGAGAATTTAAATATGGTGTTTTTGGTTTGTGATACTATTTGTGAGTATTTACTCGTATTTTTGATTGATAGAGAGTTTAAATTACGAATTTGTTATTATTTTTGAGCTTGGTTTGAATTAAATAAAGTGGTGTTGGATTAGAGAATTTAAATATATCTTTGGTTTGAGACTATGTATTCGTATTTTTTAGAATTAAAGAATTTGATTCAAGACTTTTTCATACTGTTTTTAACTGTATAAGTGTAGAATTTAATCAATAATTGGAATTCCTAAGAATTACATATCGTTAGAAAAATTTCTTACATAATAATCATCGCAACATCTTTCACAAAAAATTCGTCACAAATACCCCTAATCGAATCTTACTATATCTAACATATATACATCTCTAATTAAAACACCTGTTTAATTATTTCACATTCGCAATTCAGGAACAGCGTGTGCATCGATACTAAAACGAGCAAAAGTAAAACATGAAAAAATTTGGAAATGGAATATTTGACGCGTGCCGCGACATATTTACCATTTCGAATTACCTCGCAATCTTAGATTGCATATCGCAAATACATCTAAAATGCATTCAACGCGTGCTTGTGAATGGGCACGGATGCTAGAGAGCGCGCGAGGCTAAAGGAAATGGCGAGAAGCTCCGTTGAAGATTCCTTTGGACAGAAGGAAGGCAGAAATGCATCCACCTACACAGTTTTCCTCTTATCCTTCCCATTTCCACTCAATCGCATCTAGTACATCTTTACCATTACGTACCTCTCGGTATCTAGTTACCAACACAGCCGACTGTACGTTTGAGACAATTTCTATCGGAGCTATCGCTTCTTCGGTGTTCTCCCCTTTTCTTCCGGTTCACGTTCGTGCACCAACCCTGGAATTTAAGGGAGATTCCTTTAAACCGCGAGATAAGCTGTAGGCGTCGAATTTTTTCCATTTCTGTGTTCCAGTTGTATTCTATTTATGCAATCGTTGATATCTTTTATATTCTTTCTCATATTAATATATATTGACTGTATGATATATAAAATTATACGTGAATTGTAATCAGTATAATATAACATATAACATATTTTAGTGAGAATAATACATGTTTAAAATTTTTTTAATTTGTTTAAATACTGGTTAAGGGTTAATTATTTCTAAGCGATGTGAAATTATAAGTTTGAAGTGTATTTTGTCTACCAGAAGAGTGGTTTGATGAATCTTTTGATATTTTTGAATATATAAATACTTTCTGATTTATACTGTTTAACTTATTATGTATATCCTATATAAATTGTTGAAATTGGACTGTGTTGTTATATTAAGTTTTTGAGAAGGTAAGAAATAAAAAAGACAGTTAATTTTATATTTTTACAAAAAGTAGAAAATCATTTTTTATATTAAAAGTATGAATTTTAGAAACTATGTTATTCGAATATCTTTTGTTTTTCTTACTGAATACATTAAAGTTTATAAACTCTTAGTCTCACACCCCTTTCTTATCACTTTATAATATAGTTATAAACAAAAATTGTAAAATATCAATGATATGAATTACAAAATATTTTGTTTCACAAAATTTAGTCAAGGCAAATGTGTATAAAAAAATGTGTATAAAAGTGTACAAGTTGAAAATTACTTATGCATTTAGATTAAAGCTTTAAAAATTTGCATCTAATATTAATTTATTTGTCACATTAATATTCATTAAATTTAGAAATCGTGGTTACTAATTTTGTAATATTTTTTCACGTAAAAGGAAATGAAATAAATACAAGCTCGAAAATAAATAATCTTAAAATACGTGAAATGAAATAACTATATAAACAGATATATTTCTCCAAATCTATAAAATTTATAATATATGAGTTATGGTAAAGGGTGATAAGAAGTAATGTTCGTAATGACTTGTAATTGTTAAATGAATAATTATTTCCACATATATATGAACTACATAAGACAATCACTGATTTAACAATTTACTGATTTAACAAGTTATTACAAACATTACTTCTTATTACCTTTTACCACAATTCATACATGTTTCATAAATAAATTATCCATATTTCCAATTCCATCCCATCACCTAAAGAAAAAGAAAGTAAGGAATAAGATTAAAACTTTCCATTAATTCGCAAATATTTAAAAATCAAGTAAACAAGCTGCACATTCCCACCTATTAAATATAACAAACCCGTACAAACCTAACCTTCAAAAATCGAAACGAAATGAACAGTAAAAGAAAGAAACGAAGATCCTGTGCCATATACTAGGCTATCCAAACGTGAACATAACCCATCACGTCTCCCTTACCAATAGGAGCAAAAACAAAATCACAAAATGAGTCGAAAAGACGAGCAAACTCCGACTCCCTTTAATAACCCGAGGAAGAAGAAGCTCATTATACGACAGGAGAGAAAAAATGCAACCACAACCGATTCCCCGGCGTTAACAGCGTTCTCGGAACGAGCACCCGGTATATAAGGAACGTACGTCTTCAGGTGTTGCAGCACATAAGACTGTTATACCTACCTACCCACACGCTCACGCGTACACACACACACGGTCACACGTTTACCAGGAGGTCGTATCTTCTCGTTAGCCGCGCGATGAAGCTACCCGCGCTGTGGAGTCACGTTTTTAATTTCTACCAGGCTGGCCTTAGTTCATTTTCACACCCCCTCACTGGGCGCCGCGCTCGCCAGCCGTCTAATAAGTAAATAATAACTCGTTCCGCCACATAACTCGTCCCGCTGGCCGGCCCTGTTCGGCGGCCAACCGAGAGCCAGCCCGCTCTCGCGCAATTAATACGAATTCCACGGTGACACGTCGCGACGAGGCGATGTTTATTTCCCGCTCGAACCGTGCACACGCGCCACTGAAAATCCGAAAACTCGCGAACCGCTCGACTACGTGTTTACGACGCGTGCACGCAGCGCTGTCGAGGTGGCCGATGAACCGAGTTTCGATTGGCTGTATCATCGGCTGACAAATCAGCCTGTATTCCCGAGTGTCGCGATACGTATTTTCGTGCAAACTCGGTAAAGTTCGGCCGACCGGTCGACTCTGCCGTTCCGATCGCGTGAGAGACGGGTCAGGTATGATTAGATGATTTGTGGTAATGCAATATCGTAACTGAGTATTTTCATGTGAACTTTGTCGTTAGATGTTACTCAATAGGCTGTCTGTGCGTTGCGAATTGCACAGCAGAGGTGTCCAGATTTGATTATGTGATTTGTGACAGTGTCGCATTGTAACTGGATATGAATGTAGTTTGATACGAAATTCGCCGAAGTTTAAGGTTACGTAACGCGTTCGTTGCCGTGCTGCGCGGAAGAGATTTCGAACAGCTCTTGTCTCTCGTGACTTATTATACGAATTTTAATAAAATTTATTACGGATATTTATTCGGATAATTAGACAATTTTTCGATATGCGATATGCTGGATTATATGTTTGTTTATACCGAGGAAACGTGAAAATTGATTGCCATGACACGTGTATAACGCTGGAATCCCTATGGAAATCGGTACGTCACCGATATGTGACGCAGTTATGCTTGAGCGACGTGTTTGTGGAGTGTGTGTGGATTGTGAATTGTGTAGGAAAGGTGTCTAGGTTTGATTGTATGATTTATGACAGGGTGATATTGTGACTGAATGTAGGTTGACGTGGAACTAGTTTAAGGTGATTTAATGGATTGTATGTGGATTTTGAATCGTGTGCTCAGGTTATATTTGAGTTATGCTTGGGTTGGCTGTTTAATGAATAGAGTATATGTAGATAGGTAGAGTGATGTGTGTTTTGTATCATGAGAGAGATAAATGGTATGTTTATATTGTGATTACGTGTATTTTAATGTAGACTCGCCGAGGATGGCTTGATAGGTTATGTAAGATTTTGGTTTCAGATCGCAGAATAAAAATATTTAGGTTAACTTATAATCGAGTTGGTGTACGTGTATAATTGGTATATATGAGCAGAGTAATATGTACATATTTTGTTATATAAGAATTTTAGTCATGAAGGTGAAATATGTGTATGAATGTGCAGTGCATTTTGATGCGAAGCTCGTTGAAGTTTATTCGATCGATTACTCGAAGATTTTGGATCGTAAACAAGACTTTAGGTTATGTTTGACTTCGAGATACATGAAATGGATTACCAACCGAAGCTACGTGAGTACAATAACGTATATTTCGAACGTGCGATTATTCAAAGATTCTGAATCGTAAAGCTATTACTATTTTACTATTATTATATCTTTTTTATTTGTTACATATTATTATTTCGCTAATAACGTCTATTAAAATAATATTTGGCAATTAGACGATAAAATAGCGTTCCATGATTAGAACACCCAGGAGGGCAAAATAAAACGTATCGTATTATCGCATATTAGGCTACGAAATAATAAACGTAGGGAAATATGTATTGAAAAATTTTATAATAATTCAGTATTCTATATTAAATCACGCTAGTGATTAAACGTTACACATGGCGCATTGAAAATAACCTGTCTTTAAAAATATAAGTAAACGGTACATCTACTAATTTAGGGGTGCTTCTTCTCATACATGTATTCATCAACAAACTTATTAAGATTCGATAAAGAAATAAACATTGTAAAATGTGTATCATAGGGTACATGCATGCAGTTTTCTCGAGACCAGAGAAACTCACATCTTAAATTATAGAAAATTTCCCCTTAATCAAGCAAACATGGACCGTCGGGGACCAGCGGATTCCGCTCGCTTCTAATAATTAACTCGATCGCGAGCACGCGGTAATAGTCGTTGGACTCACGGTGGCAACAAGCCCTGAGCCGTGTAGCGGACAAAAACGAGCCATTAAACCACGAAATTTAATCATGTTTTCACAAATACCCAGACGGCTTAATGCACGTCGTTTTTTCGCAACGGTGCGCGTGGTCTGGCCCAAAAGCAATGAGACTGCTTGCTCTGTAACTCGCATTGCCAGCCTTGGCAAAAAAAACGAAAAACTGAGATTTAGAAACCTTATTAATTATTATGCGGAAATTATGAAAATTTCTCGACAATTATTGTCCCATTTGAAAGCTTAGGATATACAAAATTTATATATGCGAGATTATAATAATTTTCATTTTTTTTTTTTTATTCCAATCGAAATCCGAAGAGTGTGGGGTTAAGTCGTAACAATTATTGTTAATGAGTTGTTTACTTGGGATTCTTGTAACATTTTAATTATTATCTCACTTGGAAATTTAGGGTGTATTTAATCTCTACGTGTAATATTATAATATAAATTTGTCAGAAATTTTTCTCAATAGAATTGATACTGAGAGATTGAAGTACCAACTGGTAATCTTTATTTCT
>NIJG01000225.1:115796-126551 GCA_002201625.1 Euglossa dilemma
TTTGTTTTTTGATACCATGTAAGGATATGGAAAAGAAACTATAGGATATCATTTAAGAAAACTTCGATACCTCCAATTTTTTGAGATCGCATGGTCAGAACAGTATGGTTTCGTTTCAAAACAACATCGATACCTCAAATTTCCTAAAATTGAATAATTAGAACAGTATAATTTATAGATCGTTGGATTTGTTTTTTGATACCATTTAAGGATATGGAAAAGAAACTATAGGATGTCATTTAAGAACACATCGATACCTCCAATTTTTTTAGATCGCATGTTCAACATAGTATGGTTTATAGGTTACTGGATTTGTCTTTCAATCTCATATAAAGATACGGAAAGTCTCCTCCTAAAAACCTGATCCTTCTACTTTTATAGCTATTATAAATATCTTAAACATCGTAACAGGCAAAAAATCATTCCGCGAGTTAGGCTTATTATGTTTATGTTTGCCCCGACTATGTGTTCATTAGCCGACTTTGTGCTCGTGATAATTATTTTATCCAAAATCTTGCAGAGTCCAAAAACAGTTCTATGGGTCATCGCAAAAATAGTTAAAAAAACCGAGAACTCAGCAAACTCAAATACCTTCGAAACACGATCGCAACACGTTCAACTCGCGAAAACTCAGAGTCCCGTGATAATTGCAACACGTATCCACGTATCCATTTTGGAAACCCTTGCAGAATAATTGCAGTGTATCCACGTAGCATCCCTCGCTCACGTTCCGCGTGGCTGTCTAAAATACTTTTGCATCTTTATTCGCAGTAGATATCGGAATTGCTAGCGTGTAGCACGTGCCAGCTGGGTATTAAAAGTCCATAAGTATGGGCCGCATGCGGCGTATAAAAATTCAGGAAACGCAATAAGCGCAACGAAATAAAGTCGTGCAGTTTCTTCCGTTATCCGCTATGCTTCCCACCCCCAACCCCTTTACGCCACTTCCGAACTCTATATCCCGCGTATACCGTCTCCACCATCCTTCTCTCTTGCCTCTCTCACCCCTCTCTCTCTCCTTCAGAGGTACCTACCCCCGTCCCCGATGGACGAGGGGTGGCTCGCGTTGGGGGTAGGGAAAAAAATCAGCGTGGTGGCCGAAACGAGCAGGGAGCAACGACTGGAAGACGCGAGGGATGAATCGGAGGATCGTGGGACGAGAGCCGGTAGTGGAAATGACGAGGAAGACCGACAGTCACCCTATTTTTTTTCTCCACCCCGGCCTGGGGTAAGATATTGATTTTTTTTATTTTATAATTAGGGGCTCGCACCCCTTGGCTGCCAGAAAAACATGTCGCCCCGTCGAAAGGCCGCACACTGCGATATTCCGCGACACCCTTACGGCCCACGTATGGCCCTGGATTGCTGGCTCGATTCATGGGGCGGCGATTTCTATGGACAGATTTTCCTTTTTCCTACGATTTTTACAGTTTGCTTTGAGGATTCCGCGGAATTTCGATCGCCCGCCGTGTATACATAACTCTGAGACGATTGACGGTGTTATAGAGGGTTGATGCGAACAGTGAGACTCTTTTCCTGGGGTCTTTCTACTTTTTTTGTATGGTGATTTGATTCGAGAATTCTTGGTTCTGGATTTTTTGGGTATATGTGATTTTGGGGTGATTGGTACTGTGGAGGGTTAATTTGATTGGTGAGATCGTTTTTGTAGAAATTTTCTTCTCTTTTATATTTTGATTTGAGAGTTTCGGTGGACTTTGGAGCATTGTATATACCTAACTCTGAAGGGATTGACGACACTATAGAAGGTTAATTCGAATAGTAAAATTCTTTTCGTTAGAATTTTCTTTCTTTTTCAATTCGAATGGTGAGCTCCTTTTCGTCGAATTTTTCTTCTCATTTATATTTTGATTTGAGAGTTTCAGTGGTCCTTGAAGCATAGTATATACCTAACTCTGAAGGGATTGACGATACTATAGAAGGTTAACTCGAATAGTGAAATTCTTTTCGTTAGAATTTAATTTCTTTTTCAATTTTGATTTGAAAATTTTTAGGGTCTCGGATCGTCACGTATTCCTAACTCTAAAGCGATTAATATCATGAAAGGTTAACTCGAATAGTGAAATTCTTTTCTTTAGAATTTAATTTCCTTTTTCATTTTGATTTGAAAATTTTTAGGGTCTCGGATCGTCACGTATTCCTAACTCTAAAGCGATTAATATCATGAAAGGTTAACTCGAATAGTGAAATTCTTTTCGTTAGAATTTAATTTCTTTTTCAATTTTGATTTGAAAATTTTTAGGGTCTCGGATCGTCACGTATTCCTAACTCTAAAGCGATTAATATCATGAAAGGTTAACTCGAATAGTGAAATTCTTTTCTTTAGAATTTAATTTCCTTTTTCATTTTGATTTGAAAATTTCAGTGATCTCTGGATTATGGTATATACCTAACTCTGAGGCAATGAATGATATTATAGAAGGTTAACTCGAATAGTGAAATTCTTTTCGTTAGAATTTCCTTTCTTTTTTATTTTTTTCCTGAGAATTTTATGAGTCCTAAATCGTCGTATATACCTAACTCTGAAGCGATTAACGATACTATGGAAAGCTAATTCGAATAGTGAGATTCTTTTCGTAGATTTTACTTTATTTTTCCTCGTTTTCCTCTTAATTTTTTATTTTACTTGTGAGAATTCTGTGGATTCTGAATCACTATGTATATCTAACTCTGAGGAGATTGACAATGTGATAAGGGAATCGATTGAAATTGTAAAATTCTTTTTAATCGTTTTCCTTGTTTTTTAAATTTTGCTTTGAGAATTTCAGTGGTCTTTGGATCATTGTATATACCTAACTCTGAGACGGCAATGCTATGGAAGATTAATTCGAATAGTGAAATTCTTTTTCTTTAAATTTCCTTTCTTTTTTTAATTCTTTTTTTTTTAACTTTTGTGGGTCCTGAATCATCGTGTATATCTAACTCTGCGATGTTTGATAATACGATGAAGAATCGATTTTTCATGATGAGATTTTATTTCGTTGAATTTTTCTCCTTTTTCCTTTTTCAAATTTTTGTTTGAAAGTTTTATAGTTCCTAGATCGTCGCGTATACCTAATTCTAGAGAAATTTACGATATTATAGGAGTTAATTCCAATGGTGAAATTTTTTCTTGGATTCTTCTCTTTTTTCTTATTTCCCGTTTTGTTTTGGGAATTTTATGATACTTAAAGGGGGAAACTATAGCGAGATGGGATGATAACTTCTTGGTAGGGTCCACGGGTTGATTCTTGATTCGAGATCTAATGATTAATTCACGTAATGGTTTCGTGTGGGAGATTATGGTGGCCGATGAATTGTTTATGAGAATGTTCGATGTAAGTGTAGGTTATTGGGTTCGAGTATTTGCGGAGCCATAGTGCATCAAAACTTACGGGATTAGGCTACCTTGACGTGTCCAAATTTGTAATAATTTATAAAATTCATTTTCTATATTTACTTACAAATATGAAGTTAATCGCATTGAATTCTGGAATGGATTGTTTATTATTCGACACTCGAATAAATATTTCGTATTCAATGATATTCAACTTAATTATAATATCGGGGAACTTAATTTTAAATATTAAATGTTACTATGAAGTATATAAACGATAATTATAATTGAATTTTGATAGAATTTTTTTAGATCTTAAAGTACAAACATAACTTGCTATCAAAATGCAAAGATTCTTCCCTAATTAACGAATCAAATCTCATTTAACCAACGAATATTCTATCGCTAAAAATAGAAAATAAGAAGCATACTTATTTCTTCAATATTTTATCAGAGAACACACGTGCCAAACAAATAACGATTTATCGTCCAACCATAATTTAAATAATAAAGTAGCAAAATAACAACCCCATTTCTTCCCATCTCCCTCATCAAGTCTATCCCCATAACACCAACTTCTATCATCCCCTTCTAATGCAAAATACATTTATGTATCATATACAGAAAACTCGCGTACATAAATGTATAACAAAAAAGAGAGAAAAATAGTGTCAAGTGTACCCTGCGAGTTTCTGATTAAAACTAAATAATAAACAGAAAATTTTCTCCGAAAATATTAGATCAAAATACCTAAAACAGAAGAATATCAATCCCAAGATACCTAAATTATAAAACTATCGAACCAAGACATCTAAAATAAAATAACATCGGATCAAGATACCTAAAACAGAAGAATATTGATCCAAGTACCTAAAATAAAACATCTTCTCAAAAACAAAAGAAAATCGGTCCCAAGATACTAAGGCAGAAGAATACCGGATCGAGATAACTAAGACAAAAAGCATTGACCCAAGATATCTAAAACCGAGGAAGAATATCTTCTCAAAAGCAAAAGAAAATCGGTCCCAAGATACCCAAAACAGAAGAATATCATCGACCGCGACTGCACATCTGGCATCACCGTTGCGACCCAACGCAATCCAAACAATCTCAAATTTCTCCTGCAATCCCTAACCCTTCCCCTGTTTAACAAATCCTCCATAACGATGCGTACACAACGAACAATAAAGTTTAATCGTACACCATTACCGAAACTCAGCGAATCCTCTACACATCCGAAAGACGCGATCCTTCTCGACACGCGTGCAAAATTGAAACCACATCCCCATACACATGCACGAAGGATAGCGCTATCATGCAGCCACCTCCAGCGTAACCGTCGCTTCCGATCCCTTTCAAAAAATCAAAGCCACCCCCTCGGGGAAGCTCGCCGCGGTTCGCAGAGAGAACGGGGAAAGGAGCTCGGGCAAAAATCACAACGCGTCGGCTCACCGCTGCTCTCCTCTCCCCTCTCGCGCACTCACACGTAAGATAGGAGGATTCGTAGAATTTCCAGCTTCACAGGGCCAACAAGGGAGGAAGCGGGAAGGAAGGTGGCGGCACGGGGTGAACTCGCGAGGTGGAGGCTGCCGTGGGGTATGGGAGATTGCAGCAGCCCTGCAAAGTACAAAGAACCGGCATAGCACCCCTCCCGTCGCATTTCTTCTCAGTCACCCTTCTCAGTCCACCCTCTTCCTCCATCCAGCCTCTTCCACTCGCGATCCTCGCACCCTCTCCGCTTCCGACGGAGGTGACAATTCCTCATCTGCCTCTGCTCACACCTCCGCCCGATTCCTTTGCAACCCCACCACCATCACCACTACCACTACCAACTTTCCACGATCTACACACCCTTCGGGCGTATGTAGCAGGGTGTATACGAACACACACAAGCGGTTTCTCGCGACCAAAGACGCGCGTGGCCACCGACACGACAGCCGGTACACCTCCACACCTAGACCGGCATACATAACGAGTCGGCTTGTCACACACAGAGTATAATATGCAAAGGCCCGCCTCCAGTTGCTATGGAAACTCTGGAGCCGGCGTGAGAGGTGGCCGGCGCAGGGTGGAGGGCTAAGAAAAGGAGATTCGCGGGGAGAGGGGTCGGACACTCTTGGAAATTTGTATAACTACCCCCAGGAGCGGCGGGAGTAGGAGAGGCCCGGTGACTCTTTCCCGTGGAAGGCGGGGGCACACACATCGATCCGGGGAACCACCCCGCGCCACCCCGACGCTCCTTCGTCATCTCGCTACCGACGCCACCCTCTCGCCGTAACTGCCAGCTCCTGCATGCCTGCAGTCGCGAGCGCGGCCTCCGATGTTTATGCCTCCGTTAAAACCCGCCCTACCTCTCCCTGCGTCTCTCGCTCACGTGGGCTGGATATTGTCCATACGTGGACCGATCGTGAATCGCGTTTCGAAGCCAAGGGATCTAAGGGATCCAACGATTATTCCGCGATGGGAGTACCCAGGACTCTGCGCCGAAGCCGACAAATGATAGGATTTGTTGCCGCGGTCTTCTTGCGATGGGGATTGTTTCTATGTATCGCGGTTTTTGGGATTATGGATTTGGAAATTGGGAATGATTAGGATCTGTTAGGTAGAGTGATAAGTATTATCAGTTGCTCACTTCAAGTTCGCTGTTTCGGTCGAGGAATAAAAGAGGTATTTCACTTGTCTCTACTCTTCTATGACACTACTCATATCGTTATCTTCAGGTTGCCAGGGTCTTCTTGCGATGGGGATTGTTTCTATGCATCGCGGTTTTTGGGATTATGGATTTGGAAATTGGAAATGATTAGGATCTGTTAGGTAGAGTTATAAGTACTATTCGATGTTCACTTGAAGTTTGTTGTTTCAGCCGAGGAACAAAGGGTGGATTTCACTCATAATCCCAATTCTTCTATGATACTACTCAAATCGTTATCTTCAAGTTGCTAGCATCTGCTTGTGCTGCGGATTGTTTCTGCTTGTCGTGGTTTTTGGGATTACGGATTATTTAAATTGAGAAATAATTACGATCTATTAGGTCGAGTTGTAAGTANGGATTACGGATTATTTAAATTGAGAAATAATTACGATCTATTAGGTCGAGTTGTAAGTACTATGTGTTGCTCACTTGATGGCCGCTGCTTCGGTCGAGGAGCAAAAGAGCTATTTCACTTGTAGTCCCAACTCTTCTATGATAGTACTTAAATCGTCATCTTCAGGTTCCCAGGGTTTTCTTGAAGGATTGTTTCTGCGTGTTTTTACATGTCGCAGTTTTTGGGTTACGGATTTTTAAATTGGGAAATAATTACGATCTATTAGGTCGAGTTGTAAGTACTATGCGTTGCTCACTTGATAGCCGCTGTTTCGGTCGAGGAGTAACGGTGGTAGTTTACTTGTAGTTCTCGCTCTTTTATGACACTACCCAAATCGTTATTTTCAAGTTACCAGGGTCTTCTTACTCTGGGGATTATTTCTGTGTGATTCTGTGTATCGCGGTTTTTGGGATTATGGATTTGGAAATTGGGAAATGATTAGGATCTATTAGGTAAAGTGATAAGTACTATTCGTTGTTCACTTGAAGTTCATTGTTTCAGCTGAGGAACAAAGGAGATATTTCACTTGTCTCTACTCTTCTATGATTACTCAAATCGTTATCTTCAAGTTGCCAATATCTTCGTACGTTGGGGATTTTTTCTGCGTGTCGCGGTTTTGGGATCACGGATTTGTAAATTGGAAAATAATTACGACTTATTTGGTAGAGTGATAAGTACTATTCGTTGTTCACTTGAAGTTCATTGTTTCAGCTTAAGGTCAAAGGGTGTATTTCACTTGTAGTTCTAACTCTTCTATATGGCACTACCCAAATCGTTATCTTCAAGTTGCCAGGGTCTTCTTGCTCGGGGGATTATTTCTGTGTGTTTCTGATTATCGCGGTTATTAGGATTACGGATTTGTAAATTGGGAAATAATTACGATCTATTAGGTCGAGTTGTAAGTACTATGTGTTGCTCACTTGAAGGCCTCTGTTTCAGTCGAAAGGCAAAGGAGGTATTTCACTTGTAGTCCCAACTCTTCTATGATACTACTCAAATCGTTATCTTCAGATTGCCAGGATCTTTTTTAGGGATTGTTTCTGCGTGTCGCGGTTTTTGAGATTAGAGATTTTTAAATCGCGAAATAATTACGATCTACTAGGTCGAGTTATAAGTACTATGTGTTGCTCACTTAAAATCGTTGTTTCTGCCGAGGGACAAAGAGGATATTTCACTCTTCTATGACACTACCCAAATCGTTATATTCAGATTGCCAGAGTCTTCTTGGGGAATTGCTTCTGCGTGTTTCTATATGTCGTGGTTTCTGGGATTACAGATTTGTAAATTGGAAAATAATTACGATCTGCTAGGTCAAGTCGTAAGTACTATGCGTTGCTCACTCGAAACCCGCCTAATAATAAGATTTCGATCCTGTCGAAATTTGTCGTCGCTTGACTAATGTATTGATCAGCCTGTCACCAAAACAAACGTGCTGTGTTATATTTTTTATTTTTACATGGCGTATCTGCCAGATCCGCAGCAATAAAAATTAATAGTGTACATGATGAACATACTATCGGTATAAGAACTGCCTACAAATAGTTTAAAAAGTTTTAAGTTGTAGAAAGCAGCATTTATGATTAACCCCTTTCAAGACATTCTGCTAATTTTGATAACGATACGTTCTTAAAAATCTTGTGGAGGAGTATGTGTTTTTAAATATCTTCCAAAGTTTATAAGTTCTTAATTATCTCCCAATTTTAGTGTTTTAAATGTTTTAAGTTTCTAATTATTTTCTAAAATATTTAATATTTTCAAATTTTTTAGTCTTTAAGTTTTTATGTTTGTAATGGTAAAGTTTTCAAGTTTGTATGCTTGTAATGGTAGTCCAAAGTTTNTACTACATTACAATATCACTGAATGCAGTTACTTCCCTTTACAACTATTATTATTCTCCTTGAATAATTACATTATGCTTCATGTAAATGTCTATTATTTAGCTTTTAGTGTAAGGTCACTGGTATTGTAGCTGCCTGTTTGTGTTTGTTAACCATTAAAATATAAAACTGAATAGTAAATTGGAATATGAAATGAAACATCTTTAATGATATTTCTTAGTAAGTATATTATGTGATATTAGATAAAAGATTGACTGAGACACTTGATATTGAACAAAGCAAACCTTTATACTTTATTTTTAACACTTCGTGGACGGTAAGTGATGAAAAAAAAGCAACACTTCCCTTATGTTGCTTTGAATTTCTTTTGATAAACGGGCAATCCTCCAGATGGCTAGTGAAATGAAGCACGAATCAAGCAATAAAAGTTCCAGACTATGTTGTGTCCGCTACATATTTTTCCACTATGAAATCAAAAGATTGTTCTTCAATTTTTTTTAATTTCCTAAGCTTTTCATTCTTCTCCAAAGTTTCCGAGTTTCTAATATTCCAAAGTTTTTAAAACTTTACTTATCCTAAAAAAATGTTAATATTGTTATATTTTATAATTTTTATTTATCTTCAGAAATTTTCAAGCTTTTATCCTCGCAAGAACTAAAATCCAATAGGTGTGCAGTGTGTCAGAAAGAATTGAAAATCATGCCATTATTTTATCGTGTATTGCAAATAGGGGGTTCGAGAGAATTTGAAGGATTGTTCGAATAAAATAGACAGGGAATGGGTGAGCAGGTAGTATTGGGAGGATGTAATTAGGAAAAATGAGGAAACTGGTTTCTTTTGATGAAGGTGTGTGCTGTGCTTATGAGTTTGTTTTTGTGGAGACGTGGGTTGGGTTGTCGAGCTGTGTTGGGTCGTGTTGGAAATTTTTACATGTAGATAAGAGATGAGGTTTTATTGGAAGTTAAAATGTCGAGTTGAGAGGTCTGTTTGGATGTGATGGAGGAGAAAGTGGTGTTAATCAATTGAATGAGTTGGAAGCGTTGCTCGCTGATGATAGAACCTGTTTGAGTGATTCTTGGAGGATGTGGACATTGAAGCGAAGTTTAAGATAATCTTCTATTTCTATGGGATGCTATAAATTAATTTATCAACGACAGTCATGATAATTTAAATTAATAATGCATACAAAGATCGTCAGATTTTGAATATTCCAATAATTCATATGTACATGTCAGAATGATTTTATTAATACATTTTTGTCAGATCCGACAATTTTAGTTTTTCGATAAATTTGCGATTACACACAGAATGATAAAATTACCATTTTTAACTAGATATTATAATCTTGTTAATCTTATTTTTTTAACAAAGCTGTTTTAATAGAATCAGTATTAATACATAACGTGCGTATAAATACAGTATGAATCATCTAACGTGATTACTCATATTATTTCCAATTATTTAGTTTTAATTACCTGAATTTATATCACAAATTTCTTCGAAATTCCGAAACTTTCGTATCTCCTGTACTCTCTCCCAGATTTGCAATTCATTATTTCAAAATTATCCATTGCAATAATCTTAAAAATTCCAAAAATTTCCTGCCCCAAGAAAAATTCGTAATTTTACTCTACGCAATCTTCTTTTGCTTATCACGATTTTAATTGAAAATATCAATAACATTTTCAGAACAATTTCTATTATTTTCTCAAATTTTTTAATTAGCAAGGAAATTTATATAAAATGTAATCATTTTAATATTAGGTTAGGGAAAAAGAAATTCATTATTTTTATAATTTTAATGATTTCTTTTTTTTTAACCTAATATATAAATATATTTGAAAATAATTCAACGAAATAAATAAAATCTACGAGTAGAAAAAGTACAATTCTCCAAACTCCGATGTCAAGACAATCTTAACAGAGATGAAATCAATTCTTACCCAAACAAATTCCCATTTTCACACGTCATACCCATAACTATACTCGACACCACGAAGACACCTAACCAGCACATCAACGAAAGAATCGATTGAAAGAACGATGGAATAAAGCAAAATATCTACAACAAATATTCTTAATAACAATTAATATATAATTGTTATTATATTATATTATGTTATATATTATATTGTATTATAATCTTAATACAATAACAATTTAATTGCACGATGAATCGACAATCTTATGTACGCCATATTAACTCTTTGCAATCCTATGTCGAATGTGACTCGCCTTAATTTTTGCCTCAGTGAAAAATGATGATCTGAAGTCATTGGTGGAAGCGGATCAAACTGTATCCACGAGGGAACAGACTACCAGGATGAAAATTGACAACAATATTGCGACATCTTTCAGAAATTGGCAAGGTGACGAAAATGAATAAGTGGGTAACGCACAAACTAACTGAGCGAAATAAGCTGGATCGGTTGAACGTATGCTCATCGTTACTATCTCGATTTCATCGAGAGCCATTGAAATATGAAGTTTTGCAGCA
>NIJG01000225.1:201828-213265 GCA_002201625.1 Euglossa dilemma
AGCCTTTAATCCTTTGCACTACAATGTACAACTCGTCACAAATTCTCCATGTCAAATCTAACAAATATAAGCTACACCAATCACGCGACCATAATTCTTAAAATTTGTATTTTTAATGTTATCGTGTATGAAATCAGTACATAGCGATTAACTAAAAGTAAATATTACTTGGATGCATAATTTTTCATAATTGAATCGTAGTACAAGGGGTTAATACCATAGAGTATGTATTTGATAAGCGAGAGTATTACATGATATACATAACAACATTCCTCCTATTACCGGACGAGGAAAACTCAAACACAGTAGGAACATTGACAGAAAACTCGGATAATACGGGAATTAAAGAAAATCAGTTTATCGTTAGGACGAGCGAAGCTCGAACGGCGTCATCTGGCGAAGAGACGTAAATACGAGCTGCGGGGATGATTCGGCGCTGCAGAGATCCGCGGCCTGTCTCGATCTAAAGCTCGTCGGAGGAAATTAAAACGCGGCGCAATCAGTCAAGAAAATGCCTCTATCTGGTTTTATTGGTCGAAAAAGCGGGATCCACGTGGAGAAAGAGAAATAAAGAGGAGAAGGAAGAAGGCGCTCCGTCTGTAGCCGGGCTCCTTTCGCCGTTTGGCTGTTTGCGATTCAATACGACAGAAACATCGGGCCCGGCGAAGCCGCCGAAAGGAAAAAGACAAAACGAGCCGACATCGGGGCCGCAGCAGGCTCCACCGCGAGGTAAATCGAGAAGCTGCTTGGCTGCGAGTCGGCCGTCCGGGTGCGGACGACCAGAGGACTCATGATTCAGTTAGGAGTTTGAGGTTTGAGGTCTGGCCGTCATTATGTCGCCTGCCGCCGTAGCTGGCGGCTTGTCTGACGAAGAACGCCGAGGTGGCGGCGGCGGCGAAGCAGGATGGGGCAAGAGGAGGTGGGGAAGCCGGTGGTTGCGGATCAAGAAGGTGGAGAACGAAGCAGCAGAAGGAAGAGGAGAAGGAGGTGGAGGTAAACCGAGGAGGGAAGAGGACAAAAACGAGGCATTAGCGCTGCCCGTGCTACCGTGTGTTCCATGGTCTGGCTGACCGCCCGCTGATGCCCATTTCTACTTACCAAATTAGCATTATTACCCGGCACGGACGCAAAAATGCAATCAATGTGTATATCCGTCGGTACGTATGTAGAATCGAAAAAAGAAGGTGCCGACCCCCGTCGGACGTCGATGTACCCGCCGCGAACCAGTGTTAACGACCCTGATCCTCACCGTCCCCGAAGACGTACGAGTACCTGCGCTGGGCATCGGTTAGCGCCTCGATGCTTTATACGCACCACGATTCCCAAAACTTCTTTTTCCCCGTTTGCTGATTGAACGGCCTGAAAAACAGGATTACCTTAAGATTGGCTGGCACTCGTGTAGTAGTAGCCTCGCACTAAATAAATCTCGAAAACCCGATCGTTATGAAGGGGCGGGAACGCTTTACGTATTACCGGTAAGGCAGAGAGAAAGATGGAGAGAAAGTAAGAGAGATTCCAGCTGAGCGAGACCGACCGAATGCGTTGTCCGGCCAGGGGATGAAACCGTCCATCGACGTTTGAGAAACACGTGGACGATTAGCCGTAACTTATAATGGCTGCTAATTTCCAACAATGTTTTAAACATCTTTTTTACCAGGCGTTCGTCCGAGAAATTATGCAGCGCCACTTCACCGGAATCGGTGTACATCGGCCACGCGGCCGACTTTTCGGGCTACCTGCCTCGCTCGTTTCGTATGCACACTGGAATTTTATGCATATCAGCGCATGTCTCGCAAGGGTGACTCCTTTTTGCATTCCCTCGACGCACAGCGACGCGTCGTAATTAACGTATTCGGCCTCCGCTGTCGACGGACAATGTAACAATGAGCAAGAATGTAGCCAGAGATACTAGGTAAATTGTTTTCTATACGTACGTGACTCGGCGTTTCGCCGAGTTCCTTGGCGCCGCTTTGAAGAATTAAACGTAATTCTTCCGAGATAATACTCGAGTTGCGTTTACTACCTTTCCTTCGGCTTTCATGCAGAATTAATTTACCTGCGTTTAGTAAAAAAATGTATAAAATTACTTTTGACTTGTAGATATTTCTTTAACTAATTTCGAGTAAATAACGATAAATAATAATAAATAATTACCTTAAAGAAAATATACACGAAATTACGTAAAAAGATAAAATTTCGTATAATACGATGCATTGCCATTAGTCGGTTCTGAACAAACGTGCGTTAGAAGTAAATAAATTTCTGAAATTTCATCTACGTAATGTACGTAATCGCTGTAGAATCGTTTGAAAACGAAGCCTAAGTCTGTAAATTTCCTATCCATTCCGTTCGATCGCTTCCTATCGCTTCGATCTCATAGCGAAATACACTGGAAAAAAAAGAAGAGGTTAACCGTACTTTTTCTTACATACACGCGAAGAGATTTTTCACGGTAATTGCACGTTATCAATTCGGGTGTCAATGGGACAAAGCTGACTACGCGATTAAGGCATAATTCGGGACCGTGATCAAAGTTAAGAGGCATAATCCAGCGAATTCTTCCGCCCCTCTAATTTGTCGTGTGCATAACCTCTACAACGCGTTCGCAACGCCTAGCTTGGCCTCCGAATCGAGCAGTGCACGCCTGGCGTTTTTACCGGGAGAGCCTTAAAATTTATCATGCAATTCACCGTCCATCTGCACCGGAGGAACGTGCGTTCACGTGGCGCGTAATCACTTTAATCTTCGGCTAATGAAAGTAGCCGCGACCCATAAGCAACGAGATTCCATAATTTTTCAGCGACGCCTGACGCTCCTCTGTCGGCCGAGCAAACAACACGAACTCGTAAAATGGCGTTCTCGCGAGAAGAAGTTCGATTCGGTTCTTCTAGATGCACGCACGGCACGCACACGCACACAGACGCGCACACTCGCGCGTGTCGCGCCACGTGCATACGTGTATGACAAGAGCAGCGAGAAGGCTCGACTTTGGAAGCCTCGGGGCATGTAAGACGTATAGGCTCCCCGTGTTACGCATCCTGCCGCACACGGGGCATACATCACTCCACGTGTGAACCCTCACCACCACTACTAGCATCAGCGCCGGCGACCTCACCTTTTAGATACTCTTCGTTCCTTCGCCGCTGCTCGTCCCTCGGTGTGCAGCACCGGTGTGTTGGTAATTATTATTACGAGGGATAAGAAGAACGAGCCGGGAGAGAGAAACAGCAGGGATCGGTGCGTGGATCTCCTTTCGGTGTTCCCCTGTAATCAGACAGCCGGACCTGGCTGCTAGGTAGGAGGGGCGAGGTGGAGCACAGAGAAAGAGAAACTCGCGGGAGACGTATTAGCGTCGTTTCTGATTTAACCCGTTCCATAGGCAGACTTAATTGTTTCTAACCGATCTGTGCCCACAGGTGGAGGCACTGTCGCTATTGTCCCTTAGGTAAGTTAGACGTTTTGTACGATCGGTAATATCGGGTCGATGAACCTTTACGTACGCTGGCCGTTTGAGGCGCCGTGTTCGATGGGAGAGTAGACAGTGACGAACGAAAAGTGTAGTCGTTTAAGTTTAAAGCATCGATCAGTGGGTCGAAATTGGAAGGGAAAGCTGGACGGTTTCATAAATTAGAAGATAATCATAATAACGTAGCGATGATTTATAAGAGAAGTGGCAACTTTTTATTCGTCGGATAATTGAAACTCGGCAACGCCGGCCGACAAGTCGCGTATGCGTGAAATAAGAAAGCAGCAGCGCCGCGCAGGAAATGTACGTTCGGTCCGGTGCGGGTTAACATCGAATTATCGTTCCGGCAATTATCGTTAGCCGGGTGTAATTAAATTATTTCTCGAAGCCTGCGAGGAATTTAACCCGTTTTACCGCTTTTAGAATATCGCCCGATAGCACGATTGTACACACACAAACTACGGGTTTCAGCTACGTAATTACAGGTACGATAATTCATCGACGTGCGCATACGCATGCGCGCCTTTGTATGCGTGTGTATCTACGTACGAGTTTCGTTAATAACGGTTTGCACCTCTGCCGGGGCTAATTAACGTTTCCCACTCCCTGTACCGCTAATTACGCGTTCTTAAAAAAATGTCCTTATTATCTTAAACACCGGCTTTCGGTAAAATCTGGATTTGTCGATCGACGGAACGACGAGAATAAAACTCCGCCGACCCGATCGGCTGCGTTTTCTCTTGTCCGAGCGGCGATAAATTTTCAACGCAGAACCAGAGAACTTCGGCAATACGGCTGGGGGGCACGTTTCGCGCTGCTTTGTCCTTTCGACTCCTCTTAGCCTCCCCCAACCACTCTCCTTTCTATTCCCTGTCCCGTTCTACCTTACCAACCGCTCTCTGCCTATCCTCATCGCGTTTCGGCCTCTTTCTGCCTCCTTCCCTGCAAATTTACAATGCCCTCGCTTGTAATAAGCGGTTGCGCGCTTCGTTCACGATTATGAGCTCACTTCAGGTACCGAGGGGACTTATCGAGTTAAGGCCCTTCCAACCATGGAACACCAAAGTGTCTTCTCTCCCTCAAACAATACCCCCTGTGGAAAACGGATTTTCATTTACGCTTACGATCCACGATTCACGCGGCTGGCCGACCGTTATACCGGAGTAAAATATTACGGAACGCTTTCTTCCAACGTTTGAACGCTCTGCCATGATGAAAGGAAAGTAATATAGAAGCTTAATGCGTTCCGCGTCGGGAGAAAGGTAAGCGATTTAACTGAAATTTTCAGCCGAGTAAAAACATCGTATTATGATTTAAATACAGGAAAATACTAATCTTATTTACGATTCTTTTATATCCGTTTCTCCCGTGGAGGCTACGAGGATATACACTTTTGCCAACTGTCACGAGCCATTCACGACAACGTCTGTTCGAAGAGTAATACGAAGCGTACGAGGTATACGTGTTAAACGATTTTAGAAACTTTGCAAAATATATTAACGAAGCGTCGATGGTGTTTTCAGGAAATTACTTCGATGAAAAAGGAACATGGAAGGTAATATTATATAGAAGCTCGACTTCCCTATTACTTGGTTGCTTTTTACATTCGTAAAGCTTCTCATTGAAAAGAAGGTAGGCAAACAAATCAAGTTAAGGTCTTTGCGAGAAAACCGCTTTTTTCTAGAAAGGTTTCAATCCCGCAATTTACGACGATGTAAAGCGACAGTATTCTAATTATGCAAAGTAAGGTACTTCGATTATAATAAACGAAGTAAGATAGAATTCAGGATGTTACATAAAAGTAATTGCTGTAATACGACGACTAATGACAGCCAAACCTTTTAAGTAAACTTAATTGTGGAAATGTTTGGTTTTTTAGCATAATGATATTTAATAGCACGATCTTTCGAAATCATAATTTATTTTCATACGAAGATAATTGATAACGATAATTTTCAAATTAATTAAAAAGTAGTAAAAATTTCTAATATTATAATTCGTATAATTTGGTTTATGAAAGCAGCTAGTTTTGGTTATGAAAGAAGTCTCGAATATTCGATTAAATCGAATAATAATTCCTGCGCGAGAATTAACGGTGTTCGCATTGTTTTCGCATAAAATTATTTTCTACATGTCGCCTATTAGTATTCATACCTTGACATTTTCGACTAGTGTTTGCAGCAGTTACCCTGTTCGCATAAACGTCTTAAATTGCTTCTTCATGAATAAAGGATTTTAGTATAATCATTCCTGATTTATACTTAACTTAATGTCGCTCAACAGCGTCCACTTAAGAGGGAAAATTACAGTCGAATATTTCAATACCGCCGTTCAAATCACTTCGCGTCGCCGAATTCGCGAACACAGAGGAAAGGCCGCGGCTTTCACATTTTTAACTAATTTACGAATTTCCGTTCGCACACGTTCGAAACGTGGCTGGAAAAATTAAGACCGGGAAAGCGTGTGGCAATATTTGATAAGGAGCTAATTACCGTGCCAGATCGCAGCGGCAAAAGTTATGCAAATTTCCGCACAAGCGCGTGACATTTCGAACATTTACGGAAACTTGTTCGCGAGGGTCTTAATCCGGCCAGCTGTGAGCTACTAATTATTAGTTATCGCGAGATATCCATGAGCGAGCTATTAATCTTCCCTAATTACCCGACGAGAGATAAGTTCCACCGATATCTCAATATTAGATCACCGTCCGGAAACATTTACTCTTTTTCACAGAACAAAACGTTTTCGTTTCCTTGCAAACTTATCGCGTACGTATCTCTGTTAAATCTTCATCGTTGCAACAATCGTTTACGTTTGTAACTCGTTTAAAAAATGCGATACTTCATGTCCGATAGCGTGTTATGTAAAAAAATGTGATGCCTCGAATACGTCCGGGACAGCGCGATAGCTATCTGTCTGCGTCGTCTTCGTTCGATAAAAAAAAAGAAATATACAATGCGATATCGTTACATACGATCGTTACACTAATGCCTGGCTCCTTAAGTACCTGACGTATGCGAAGCTTGTGAATAGCCCGAGGCAAGATTAGGGATTCGAATCGGTGGAATGTACCACGGGACAGTGGCACGGCGTGCTTTGTAAGGGGGACACGTGCACCACATGTTTAAGCTTTAAGTGACGGTCACAGTCCAAACATGTCGCGGACAAGTTAGAGCTCACACAACTCACCTGGACAGCATCCTTCTTTAACCTTTCGCGACTCAACGCGCTTCGGAATCTAATAAACCGCTTGAAAAAAGGATCGTCAGGTTAAATACGGCATGGGGCATCAGGCGGACTGTTTTATGAAAATGTAATGGTTTCTTGTGAAACTCCAGGATAACATTGCTTTTTTCCTCAAGCGTAATTATGCTTCATTGCTAGTTGTGCCAGTACCTGCATTATGGAATGTTTCGTGTCTTTTTCTGCCTGTATTTTGTAGCTAATTGTTTTTTGTTTTTCAGCCCGAGAGAGATGGAAGTGTGTATCGCCGAAGTGATGGTTCTGCTTAACAATTATTCCACGTAATAAGCGTAGTCGTTTTGTTGCGGTATTTCTTTCTAACGTGTTTTCCAGCGAAATGATTTTATTGTTCAATTTATACGACGTGTAGTACAGGTAAAAATAATCTCATCACTTTTCTACTTGTAGCTTCTGTTAATTCTAGCGTTCATTTAAAATCCGTGTTGTTGCACTTGTTGCAGATGTCAATAACGACTTTCTTTACTCTGGCAATGCTCGGCTAAAAAGTTCTCTAAGGTAATGTAATTCTTGGTTAATTTCTTCTTTCATTTTTACGTCACAGATTTATATATATAAAGCGATAAATAATATTTTTTAATATGAGATATTTATCGCGTACAAAGTATAGCGTGAGAAGCGTGTATGTATACCACATTTGTATTAACTGATCGATTATCGTGTATTTCTTGATATATATTTTTCCTTGTTATCTCGAGTTTTTAATTTATACTTTACATCACGTTGCATCGCTTCGTTTAATGCGCGTCGGAATTTTTTCGTTACACTATTACATTGGACGATAAACGAGAAACCATAATAAGGAAATGTAAGGTAGAACAGATAATAAAAAGAGTATGTACAGTGGAAAGAATATCTAGTATTAAATGTACTTTAATGGCCTCCATATCACGTAATGTTCGAAATATATACATTCTTCGTCGTGACGTAGTCGCAAAAGAAATGAAAGAGCCAGGAGAGGGTGTCACAGTGTCAGCGACGGTGAAAAATTTGCCAATTAAAAAAATCTCATTTCTCCCGGTAACGAGGGGCGGCGTGCAATTAATGTCAGCGGCGAAAATGATTTATGGGGTGAGGAGGGGAGGATGTAGGTCGTAGGCGAGAGGCTAGCTTATCATAAATTAATGAATTATCAGTTCTCGGTATGGGGAACACGAGGGAGGAAGTAACACGCGCGCGCTACGTCAATATGGTATTTAAAATATTCATCGGTGCACTCTGGTGTACAAGAAATTTTCTCTAAGCCGTATTTATATCGCGTAAAACTTTTATGCGTGTCGGTAACTTTCTTTAGGATAAAACGACCGATGAGAAAAAATGACGCCGAGAAGCGTGTAATACGTGCTATATGCATGGGACCCATCAGCAACTGTAAAGAAACACCATTAACTTCGCCATCTATCGTGCGCGCAAAAATTACTAAAAAATTCAGTTGGCAACGTGCAAGCATAAATCATACGATTTCTAGTATCGTAACCAGTTCGTAAAGCGTGATGACTATCAATAACAAGAATGTCAGCTATAAAGTAACTAGAATGATATCAGAATACACGATCATCAAGGAAATATGTCTTATGACCCACAATACGAACTGGAATGTTTATTTCCACTGTCAAGAGCTACGTCGATGTTTCGCGATTCACCTCGACGCGTTCTTTAACCTCTGTCCATATCGCCGTCTTTTTCTTCTTCAGCCTTTTCTTTCTCGCCTCCACGGCTCGCGTAGTTTCTCGTTCTCAATCATTATTCTCCTGCTATCTTTGTCTCCTTCCCTTGGTAAAAAAAAGTTCCGTGTTCTCTTTCCCGCTTACTTTAGTGCCTATTAAGAACTGCACTGAAACGAGATTCAAATCATGGTTAGGTGTAAATTAAGCCGTGCAACTTAAAAAAGTGAAATATGATTGTAAACGCACCGTAGAACGTGCTGGTACATTGACCCGTGGATATTATCGATACTTAAATTTTTAGTCGCTACGTGTAACAACCATTATTAGATATTCTCGTTAAAAATCCGTAAATACGTATTAATCAATATTGTTAATTGAAATGAAAATAGAATATCGTATTTCATTTTTCTTAAGGTGGTAAAATTGAAATTAGAAAAGAGCAATTGGGTTATGTGTTATAATAGTACATAATCGATATTTGACTTTAATTAAAATTTCGTATTTATTATAAAGTAATATTTTATTCGTGGAATGTTTTTTCATTCTTGCGAATACGAACTATCAAAATCGTATTAGCTTCGAGTACGAACGGCAAATATGCTGCTGGAATATTATATTTCGTTGAAAAATTTTCTGAATGTTACCGTGCATTCCTACATCGTCGACTGTAGCTGCTTACGGGAAACGTAGGTCGCTAATGAACCTGTAGACGGCGCCACCATCGCCAACATGGCCACGTGCTAGATGTGTTTACGCGAACTGCGTCATCTTTCGTATTTTTCTTGTTCATATACCAAAGTGTTAGCCGCGAGATTACGGTGTTGAGTATCGTTATGTTATGCGTGTGTTGTTACTGACAGTCCATAACGTGCTCCTCGTGGGCATGGCGAGTGCGGATGTGCCTGTTCCAAGGTGCACCTGCGACGTCAGGAATCTGGCTACCTGTTCCGCTGTCAATCAGAATTCACCCACGAGTAGAGTCGTAAGAAGTTACAGACCACATGGAAGCCTAGCGAGATTACTTTACGATAAACAGAAGGCCGACGAACAGCTGGAGACGTTCGACAAAACCCAGGTAAATACCACGGTAACTAGGTTACATTTCTCATACAATTCCGCATATCTGTACCTAACCCGCGCGTACTCCGTTCTTCGCATCGCCGCCTGAGGTCACGTCAGTGGTCTCAGGACCGTAGATACGTTATGGTGCTTCGTCGCACGATATTTTTCCCTTTTTCATAATCAAACAATTCGTTAGTCGTTAGTTCGTTCGTCGGTGAGAAAATCAATTTTCACAAAGACCTACACACGGTGCACATACTCGCACTGAAAAATATTCTTCAATATCACAAAGAAACTACACATTATCGCATCTCACAACGAATTTGACTGTTTCAACTTCGATACAATTCTACGTACGCTATTAAAAGCCGAGGTTTGTTTAGTGGGTCAGATAAGATAGCGGAATTTCGGATGCAGCCGAGTCACGTGTTATTTTCGAAATATTCGATGACTATCGGGGCCAATCGGTATGGAATTTAATCGCGTTTAATTAAAATAACGTTGAGAAGAAATTTCTTTTCCGAGAATTAAGGACCTCTCAAATCTGGTCTCCGTAAATTATGAGTGGCCAGGAGGGTAATTGGGTTGCCGGGGGAGGAAGCAACGGCTAAGGCAAGGGGAGGGAGTGAGGAGAGCGGTAATAATTAGTACAATTACCGCACAAGGCCAACCACTGACTACCCTCTCTTTCCTCGAACGACGCTACTCAAGAGTCAAGAGCATGCTCGGTAATTACGGGATAATTACGTTCTCGATATTCCTGAAACATCTTCAAACGCCGTTCCGGACCACTGTGCGCGTCTTAGTTCCTGTACGTGCACCGCGGGTTCGCTCTATTTATAATTACACCCTACGGTTGCTTCCAATTTAACTCTTCTCGGAGTCACGAGCGATCACGCCGGGACCGTGATCGTGCTGCACCTACGAACGCCATCGCGAGCAAAAGTCTGCGGACTTGGCCGCTGCGCGCGGCGATCGTTTCACAACGTTTCGAACGTTCATTCTATTAATAACGACAACGGCGTGTCATGGTTCGCGTTTCAACTCGTCGTAACTCGTGATTCGTGATTATAAAGAGCGTTGGGAATGATGGCATAATTAGTGACTGGTGGATTTTTAATTTTACGGCAAAATAAGAGAAACACGCGTAGTACAATGTTCGTGTAAGGAAAATTGAATCCCAAGGTCGGCCAAGTGTATGATGATACGTGCCGTGTAATGATGAGACGTTTCAGGGGTGTTTGTATTTAAATGCATAAAAAATGCGTAAAATGGAGAATTAAGATGGCAGGGGGACAAAATTTCTGTAATCGATAACGGATGCTTGTGAGACCTTTGGAAATTATAAGCTACATGTAATGTTTAGCACCTGTTTTAGGTTTTTTAACGGGCCTCTCGTAAATGGAATATATTTATACATATTCCTGGTAATGGCATGCATTTGTATGTTTCTTATGTAGATTAGCGATCATATAACATTTTTTATTATAGTATATTATCCACACGCTGTAATAACGGTAAGATTCTTTTTTAAAGATTACACAAGTACTCCTCGCAATCTTATTTTTATATTGTGTAAGTTACGATTTATTTCTTTTATTGTAGTTTACAATTGTTTCACTCAGGCTTGTGCTCTTTGTAACAAGGAAGTAGAAATCAATAAGAGCGCTCCAGGCTTTCGCTCCTTTAAATACGATACGTTTGTATTATTTCTGCATAAATCAAAATCCCATTTACAACAAATGCAACGAAAGAATCTAGCTGTATTTATATATATGTATATTTTCCTTACACTTCGTATACTTTATTCAAAATTCGCCTCAGTCACTCAGTTTTTATCTCGCTTGTTAAAACGTAATAAATGTACAAAATATCCAATTAGAATTATTGCACGTATAAAGAAATAATAGGTATTACATCATTTTAATCCTCTGTATAAGAAATTTTACTGATTTATAAAAGAAAGCAATCATAATCATTG
>NIJG01000225.1:231758-243961 GCA_002201625.1 Euglossa dilemma
TATAACATTGATGACAATGCCAAAATTATTTTTCACTATGTTTCAAGCCGCTTTCACTCTAAAAAATAAATAAAGTTCCACGTATATTGTGACATTCGTCCTCAAAAGCATTTTGCTTTAGGCATCAAAATTATATTTCAAAAGAATCTCAAAGGATCTAATAATACTTAGTTTCAGATATAGTGCTAAAGTAACATTTACCTTTTCTAATAATTGCCAATTTATACGGCTATAAACTTATTCCGTGACAAATCGCGATCTACCATGAGATATCTAGTAGTTGGCAGTGAATGGGTTAATAATAAAGCGGTACAAAATATAAGTTTAGACAATTATACACTATTTCCTTACATTTTTGATTCGCGACTTCTGCTCGGGGCACCCAATACTATTTTTTCGTTGCTCACCCGTTACAACTCACATGTGTATAATCAAGGGATTGTCAGAGAAATCAATCAGCTCTCAAAATGAAAACATTGATGACAATGTGTCAATTCGACGTAAACGCTTAATGAGTACTTTTTCTCGATATTTCGCTCACTTTCTTTATCACAGGATGTCATATGATTAGGCTAATAGGAAGGTGTCATTTCTGTCAATAAGGGAACGGATTCACTCTACTTCTGCCATCGCGTTAGAATGAGTGGGTTTGATAAGGGTTGTTGAAGATTTGATTCTACAATTTTCTCAGCGAACTTTAACTGAGCAACGCATAATATATTTTCATGGAACAATTCTAACGGTGACTTTAAAGAATGAATTTCGGCGATTAACCCTTTGACTGCCATGTTGGTCATATATGACCGCTAACGGTTTCTCTCGTGACGCCATGGTGGTCATGGGTGACCGGAGCCTTTCAACTTTTTACAATTGTAAAAAACTAAATGAAAATCGAGAGTTAGCGTATTTGAATATGACCGATGTATAGAAGATACATTGAAATAAAATGTGCCCTATCGAACGATTAAAATTTTTTATTAGAACAATAAAGAATAACAAAATGTTAGAATAAATCTTGCATCTAACGGTGCACTTTGTTAAAGCACTCCAAACATAAATGCGGCGCACCGATACAATCCGGACAATAAGTGGTCACCTTCTTGGTCTTATTTTTAGCAATTTTTCACCCAAATAGTTTGGAATTTTTTTTCTAACATTCCCTGCAAAATTTTCGTTCCAGGTACGCTCGTCCTTCTTTTTTTTTGCAATTCGTGCCGTAATCTTCGTCGAACCGTTACTAAGGCACCACGGTGGTCACCCGTGACCACCAGTAAGAGAAACGCTCCATTTGATAAAAATATTGCCTTCTAACATCGATTCGTTATTATTTTGTCATTATATGCTTTGAATAGTAAAAATAATTCCGTGGCGTCCTGGGCCAAAACATATGATTTCGGCGTGGCAGTCAAAGTGTTAACGCGCAGGATTACATGTAGTTTCGGATAGAAGCACTTGAAGGTTTAACCACTTGTGCTGACAAAAAATTCACCAACGCGTGTACCAGAACGGTCCAGTGTAACTCGCTGGGAAGCGTCACACAGTGTTTGACTTTTGCTTTCCATTTTAGAATTTGGGTTAAATATTGATAACTGTACACTATGCAGTGCAATGATGATCTATGCTCTGGCAACAATCCTACCTGACGTTCTACATACGTCAGTTTTGTTTCTGTAACAATCGCATGATGACGTACATACCACGTCGTTGGCGATTCCGTGACAAACGCATTACGACGTACGTGACACATTTTTCCAGCGTAAGTGGTTATCTGTTCGAAATAGAATCTTTATTTTGCAGTATGGTTGAGTTATATATAGGAATAGTAATTGCAATGGTAGGAAAGGGATATGTTTTAAAAAATATGGATTGAGTTAGGATGGACTTTGGTTTATTTTGGATGATACAGGAAGAAAAGATATGAAAAGGTATCTGTCAGTTGACACAGAATTGACTGAGTCATTTTCCACCCGTTGAGGAAGAAAAGCCATTTTTACAACATCTGATCTCTTCATCTTGAAGAAAAGTTCAGACGAGACTTTCAAACTTCTTCCTTTCTCACGCTTTAAAAAGCGCGTCGTCACCTTTTCGAAATAGACGAAAATGTATCTCGACGTGTATAAAGATCTAAGCAAAGGATGCGACAATTTTTAAAACCAGCAAACCCCAAAGAATTAAATTCCGAGGAAGCTGATAGACCAAAGACACCTCGGGCAGGAAACAACAAAGGAAGTGTCACGGGACAACAGAAGCAATAACTGAATGACAGATTCCATAGTATTATTTAGCACGAATAAATACATACAGTATTGCGGCAAAAGAATAATAGTTCGACTATTATAATAACTACTTATAATTATTATAATGACTATTATAATAAGTCGAATAAGTTCGACTGTACGAAAAGAAGTATTCTTTATTTTTGGGTTCGGATGTATAGAAAGTTTAGTTACAGTAGAAAAGGGGTATATTTTGGGGGATGTTGGTTGACTAAGAATCGGTTATCACTAGACTTAGGATGAAGCTTGTCTGGTTTGGGTTAGGTGGCTTTATGGACAATTTATTTATTTTTTATTTATTTGTTTTTTATTTTTCTGGACAATGATGGTTATGATAGGGAAGAAGTATGTGTTGGGGGATGTTGGTTGACTAAGAATCGGTTTTCACTAGACTTAGGATGAAGCTTGTCTGGTTTGGGTTAGGTGGCTTTATAGACAATTTATTTATTTTTTTTTTTTATTTTTATGGACAGTGATGGTTATGATAGGGAAGAAGTTTGTTTTGGGGGATGTTGGTTGACTAAGAATCGATTAGTACTGGACTTTAGATAATGCTTGTCGGGTTTGCTTAGGTGGCTTTATGGACAATTTATTTATTTTTTATTTTAGTTTATTATTTCTTATTTTTTTTTTTTATTTTTATGGGCAATGATGGTTATGGTAGCGAAGAGGTATGTTTTGAGGGATGTTGATTGGCTAAGGATCGTTTATCACTGGACTATAGATGATGCTTGCCGAATTTGAGTTAGGTAGCTTTATGGACAATTCATTTATATTTTATTTTATTTTATCATTTCTTATTTATTTTTTTTATTTTTATGGATATAACACAATGATAGTTATGAGTTAATAATAGTAAATAAAATGAGATGATAATTTAAGTTAATTAAATCTGTTAATATCCTATTATTGAAGCAACCCATCAATCAAATTAACGAGTCCCGTAAATCTAGCATTAAGTTTGACATATTTATCAACGTCGATCTTTCAAAACCGAATAAACGTCGACTGAGGGTCGCCTCTCGAGTGCGAAGGGTTAAAAAATTATTACAATTAAATATCCCTTACTTTCTTATATAAATTAATATAAATTAGAATTTTCTAAAATCCGCGACGAATAACCACCTGAGCAATCTGTATCTAGTATCTTCATCTGTACCGGGTGTTGGTTCACTCAGGGTTGACTTCTGAGTCACTGTTGCAGCTTGATTGTGGATTCAGAGTGACGGAGCCCCCTTTTACAGGGGAGCTGTAAAACGGAGTCTCGGAGGGGACGGATGGAAACGTAGGCAGAATCCGTAGGATTTGCATGGTGGCGGTTAATCTCGGCGACGTATCACGGCCGTGCCGGTGAAATCGCGCGCGGCAGGTTGAGAAACGTGGAAAGATGGCGTCGATCCTCTCCCACGGCGCCAATATAACGCCGTTGGCTCGCGCCCGCCACCGCCGCCGCCGCCTGCAGTAATAACATAATGGCACAGGAAGAGAATGCGTTTGACTGGCGATCCAACACGGCCGTGGAATCCGGAGAGCTGTGCACGTACCAGCGGCCAAACATCCCTAGTATTCCTCGCGGAAAGCATAAACTTGCTCCGACGCCGTTGTTTATCGTTCACAGTTTACGCCGGGTTTACGCGTGCTCCGGGCCCCTCTCGATCCGTGAATACTGCAGAGATTTCGTGAAAAAAAGCAGCCCCGCACGAAAAAGCACGGGTTCGAGAGGTGGTTAAGGGAGAGAACGGGAAAGGAGATCCGAGAGATCCCTCGATTCGATCTACGCTTGGCAGAACTCCATTTTATACGACGAATGCCGGATAACCGAGGGCAGAAATGATCCGATGGCGCGATGTAATCGCTGGATACTGAGACAATGTCTATGTGTGACGGGTTTCTTAACGTGTTGCGGCTGGATCATGGGTATTTCGGGTCCTCCGCGGATCTTGGCAGAGTACTTCACCGCGGAAAGAAGGATACTATATGATTTTTTTCTTTGTCTTCGGGGTGGATGGTGGTGTGTCGTGTTAAAATAAGATGATTTATTAAATATTGTACGATGTCATAAAGCGATGGTATCTTGATGGCCGCGATCTGAGTAACACGATCGATTTTAACACTAGGTTTGCGGATGGTTTTTTATGGAGACCCATTGGATTTATGGATAAAGGAAGCTGCGTGGTTTCTTAGAAAATAAGATCGTGAGTTTAATTTAAAGATAATTAGTATATTAACAAACGATATAAGTTGATTATAATTGAGGTATAATGTTGCTATGCTCCACAATGTATGATTTAACACTGTTGTTAAAAGTACACCAGTGTTGATCTCTTACTTATTCCTATTTAGCCTAAACAATGGTTTAATTATAAAATAGTAGTTAACCTCCTGTACTTTCGATTATTAAATATAACAAATACAAGCATTCGAATACTTTTGTATATAAAGGTAAACTTTGTTACATTGCCCTTTTGAAATTTTTTAGTTTTCAAAGTATGAAATGAAATCGACAGAATTGATCGTACATAGTAAATTATTCATAGTCATTTATTGTAACCATTTTACAGTGCTATAAAGTGACCTAAAATGTGAAAGTGGCACGAAAGGTATTTATCTTTTTATTGTCGACATTTTGTACAATCGCATGAAATTTTTACTGCTGCATTTGAATAACGAACCTTTTCTTTATTATTCCGTAGAAGGGTTAATGAATAAATTCTAACATAAGTTACTTTCGCGAGTTACATACTTAAATCGCCGTATATTTCGTGTGCTATGCCATAATTCGTAAATTACACGCGAAAAGGTTAATCGTTTACAAAATATTTTCATAATTCCTTTAGAAAAAATTAAAAAGAGAATCAACGAGTACAAAATAAAAATCCAATACAAATTCATCGATTAAACTTGATAGAGATGGTACTAAAAACAATTAGTCCCTCTATAATTAATTATCCTTTTCTACTAATTTTTTTTCATAAATATTTCTCGAAAAGTATCCAAATAAAAGTATTTCCAAAGATACAAATATTTCCTTGTTTCGTATATTATATTATTTGTTATATCATGGTTATTTCGGCTCCTCCTCGGATCTTGGCAGAGTACTTCACGGGGAAAGAACGATTCTATATACTTTTTTTCTTTATCTTCGGGGGAAGGGGTGGATGGTGGAGTGTTGTGTTAAAATAAGATGATTTATTAAATATTGTACGATGTAATATAGCGATGGTATCTTGATGTTCGCGATCTGAGTAACACGATCGATTTTAACACTAGGTTTGAGAATGGTTTATTGTATATCTATCTTTATGGAGACTCGTCGGTTTTATGGGTAAAGAAAACCACATGTTTTCTTAAAAAATAAGATCGTGAGTTTAATTTAAAAGCAGTTACAATATTAACAAACTTAATATAAGTTGATTAAATCTATTAATATTGTGTAATTTGAGCAATCTAATCGTCAAATTGATGGGTTCTGTAAACATAGTGTTAAAGAAGTGTCGCACTTCGGGCCCTGAAACGGGGTCCTTATATCGTTTGATGACATCTGTCTTCACATCGTCCTGTCTAGTTTCTAGGAATCCTTTGATTTGTCGCTTTTTTCCAAAGCAAATAAAGATTCATCTTACAACAGTGTGTGATGAAATTATAATGAAGCTGGTAATTTTCGATGTTTTTTTAAATTAATGTAATGCATGAGTCGTGTAACGTGTCTGTTTTTAATACTGGAAGTACCGATTTTTAATAGGTACCTAAACATAGAGGGAATAAATAATAATAATTTTAATGGTACGATGAAAATAAGTCAGAACTATTTTTTCCTAAATCTCTTTTCATCTCTGGCGTAAAACTTCGTATAATTAATACAAGTAATTAGCGGGAAGTAGTTTTATTTAAAAATGTGTATATAAATAAATATCGTTTGCATATCGTTTTGTTGATAAAATATTAAATTTTAAATAACTGCGAGCAATTACTTCGTATCTAACATGTGATATCAAAATAGAAAAATTAAATTAGAGTTAGCGGAGAACAAACTATAGGAAAACAATCATAGTGCAAACAGTTAATTATTGTTATCAGTTCGATATGAGTCGACATTCAATTTTTTATCCTTGTAATTAGAACAATTGAAATCCAACGTGATTTACTGTTTTTCTTTCTCTTTTTTTAAGATTTAAATGATAAAAAAGCAAAAGGAAATCGATCTTTCGAATTTAAAGCACCGCCATTTTTTAAAATCTGGAGATTTTTGTATATTTCTTAATTTTGATCATAATTGTATCCTTACTAAATAGAATGTTTCTAATTTCTCCATTTTGAATCACGTTAATTATGTCAAGCATGTTTTGTAAATCAGCTTGTGCAAGTTTTTGTTACGAAAAAAAAAATTATATTATTGCTTACAGTATGTCTATGCTAATTAGAAATGGTAATAATAATTGTTACAGAAAGATAAATTAGTATAGCGATAAGTGAATGCAATAAAATTGAAAAAATGCAGGGGTATGGATATGTAACTTTGAGTGATGACCAAAGTTATGACATTTCGTGTTATTACAGAGAATATGTACTTTTAATGATGATCGATCTATAGGAATTCGCGATGGTGAGGATTATTATTATAATGTAGAGTCACGTGGCTTGCAGTTTGTGAAAATGAAACGCGTAGAAATTGTGATTACGGATAAAGGAAAGCAAGGTGAGAAAAAGAAATTTAGTATGATCGGTAATTTTATGAATTGCGACTATAAAACAAATATAGTACAAGTTCTCGATGTCTAAATTTCTGAAAGAAATAAATGAAGAAGTAAAAATTCCAATTTGCAATATATGAGCACACTGTTATACAATATTTTAACTATTTTTGTGAATAAAGGCAAAATTAAATGCTGTAATAAATTAGTATACGAAATTTACGTATGTGGAAAATAGTTTCCATGTGTCCAATCTGTTTTCAAAAAATTATGTTACATTTTAACAAATTCTCTCAACAAAAAGAAAAAAGAAAATAATATCTAACACAGTTTTAACACAATATTAATACAATTTCAGTTTGTTAATTCCACTTAGTAATAAATAAAAATAACAGCACGATTATTTTATTATTCAAATAATATTTAAACAAAAGAAAAAAATAATTAATATTTCCAATTTCATTGTGTTAATTCCATTTCTGTTTACACACACAAAAATTATAAATAATAGATAGAAAATAATCGCACGATTATTTTACTATTCAAATAATATTTAAATAAAAAAACAATACTTCCATGATCTTCAATCTTCCTGATCTTCAAAAAATTAGTCGATTTCAAAGTATCAACTATGATATTATATTATATCTCCACTAATAAAATTTTTTGCAAAAGATTTAGAAATTTCAAGATTTTCTGCCATAAAATTGGCAGATTTATTTTTCAAATAGATAAATATAAAAGCGTCCACGAATAGACACGTAGAATTATTTTACTTCGATGTTTGATTAGTTTTATCTTCAGAATTTCTTCAGAATTTTATTAATTAATTATTCATCACTAATAATAAATTTTCTCAAATACAATAGATTGACAAATTTTTCTAACGATAGAAATAAGCATCATTCTCAATCTCCATTAATTACTCAACTACCTCTTTTATATATCATTTTTATTCACTCGAAAATCACACAAAGACGTGAAACAATAAACGCTCGTTCACTCTATTGTCTAAATAACATCTGACTACTTAACCCTTTGCGGACCGAATAATATATTTCAATTTTGTTACCAGTACCTCTTAACGTTTCTAAATTTATTATAGGAAATTCATTTCGACTAAAAAATACGGCTATTTAAATAAATAAAGGAACAAACAAATTCGATTAAATGTCAGTTATATTTGCATTATTGTTATATTTTGTAATTTTCAAATGTAAATCTCTTGAAACAATTTCTCAATGTCGAGTCACACTCGACATAGGACCGCAAAGGGTTAAAGTCGATTATTTTACTACGGAAAAATATTTAAACAAATAACCCGTAAGAAGGATAATAAAAAAAAAAAGAAAAAACGTCGTAACCTTGAAATACTGGCATTGACGAAGAATAGCGCGGTACCACGGTTATATGGCTAACTTTACGTTTCACAAGTTTTCCTATGCACTGTAGTGTGCCGCCATAAAGAGGCACATAACCATTTCGGACGAAGTGTGTTGAACACGAGTCTGGCGCGATGAGCTACAGAGAACTCATAGACTCGAATTGTGACATGAAACTACTTCTTTTCCCCGACCTTTTTTCAATGTAACCACTGATTATCAGGCACGTTTATCGCATTGCTTTTTATTTTCATTTTTCTCCCTTTACGATCACGTATTTCACGGTAAAACGCTCGTTTATGGCCACCATGATTTCGAGTATAATTAAACGACGAGCAATCGAGTTGACCCCCTCGCGCACGGATTTATTTCATTTTTCTTTTCTTTTCTTAATTGGGTGGTCGTGAACGTGGAACTCGTTTTTAAGATGATTCATGTCTTACGAATATCATTTGATGACATTTTTTGATAGCATAGGAAATCGTTTTTCGTCAAATAGGGAATGCGAGGTGGGGAAAGGAAGAAATTGCAATTTTTGTCTTTTTCTTTGATGCGATAATTGTACGAATTATGCTCGCGGTTGTTACAAGCATGCTGAAATTGAACATGTCGCGAGCATGATCGTTATCAGGTTCAATTAAGCGAAAGACGAATGCGAATAAATTTGGAATCTTTTGTTGTATCAAATTACGTGAAATGTTTTTAATAAAAGTCGTTTATTTTTGCCGAAAAATTTGGCGAATATGCAAAATATACAAAAAGGATAGATGTTTAGAAAATTGATAAATATGCTCAACATAATTTGTTTCATGTAAAATTTCACTTTATTCTCTGATATATTCGTACTTTCTAAAATATAAATGTTTAATAAATCTGTTGAAAAATATTCGACAATTTTTGAACGATTTTTGTAGAATAATTTGTTCACTAAAGGATGAAGTTGTGAATAAATTAAGAATGTACTTATATCATTGTAAATACAGGCTCGGAGAATTACTTTTTTGTATAGCATAAAAGTTATTGACGAAAATTGAGCTTGAAGATATCTCTGAATTTAAATAATTTAATTAATAACAAATTAGTAAACATAAAAATACGATAATACATAATAAACTATAATTCGAAGCATACATATTCATTAACCAATTTTGCCATCAATAAAATTTAAATTCTGTTTATCCTTATCGTACAATTTTGCAATTGTTGTTAAAGTGTAAATTTTCCTTCAGATGGTAGATATAAGATAATATATTCAAATTTATAAGTACATTTTGTTTGTTACAAAGAAAAAGTAAATTATCTCGTAAATTACTTAATTGTCAATCATCCAATATAACAGTTATCACCAACTCGATATATTTCTTATATAATAACAAATTTGCAAAATATTTCTATATTTATAAAGAGTTATGCAGTGTTTTATTTTTATATTTTTATTCTTTATATCGCATAATACATCATTTCCTTTTTGATTACTTATTTGTTACTATTTTCGTTCTTAATATTTTCTATACAATTTTTTAATATTTATACAAAATTTCTATAATATCCTTATGTTGGTTACGGGTATATAAATTTTTGCAATTTCTTACGAAACTTTTTTAGATGAATTGTAACGTTAAAATATTATTGGTAATAGATGTATTTTGTTATTTATAATTACTGTCTCGTTAATGGAATTATCATTAACCCTTTCACGATTTAAATCAACTTTCCATTTAACTCACTAGCGCCACCACGGTCCATATCTCCAACAAACGTAATCTAAACATCGTAATCTCCTCAAACGATGTTTTAATTTTACTGATACTATTTTGGAATCTTTTTTTTATTACACGTGTCATATTATTTCCACAAATTTTCTTCGTAAAAAGGTTAATACTCTAACTATAATCTTGACTCGCAAAACTAACTACTGAGTCACCGATTTAGTTCAAATTTAGTACATTAATAGATTACGTTCCTCAATTTTTGAAAATATACCATTATAGAAGCAAACACTCGATAGTTTAACCCTTTGCACTCGACGATTTTTTCGTTGCAGTAGAATAGTAATTCGAAGATTTTCTGCCATAACGTACATAAAATCATAAAAAATCAATGAAAAATCGTAGGTAAATTTACACGTAGAACTATTTCTCTCTCTATTCCTCGCATCGTTGCGTTATTTTAACACTAGGTTTACGGTTTTTTTTTGTATTCCTATTTCTACGTCCACCCGTCAGATTTAGGGTGAAGAAAACCACATATTTTCTTTAAAAAACAAATGATGGATTTAATTTGAGAACAATCGGAATATTAACAGACTTAATATAAGTTAATTAAATCTGTTAATATTTAATATGAAGCAACCCATCCGTCAAATTGACGGGTGTCATAAATCTAGTGTTAATTTTGACATATTTACCAACGTCAATCTTTGGAATCCGAATAAACGTCAACTAAGGGTCGCCTCTCGAGTGCAAAGTGTTAAAAAATTGTTGCGATTAAATAATCCTTATTTATCTACATAGATTCTTACAACAGAATTTTCTTAAATCCGCGGCGAATAACTAAACAAATTTCGATCGAAACACATTCTCACGCGAAATCAGTAGAAAACTTGAGGAAACCCTGGACTTACGAAGATTTCCGAGTCAAAAAGCTTGGAATTACCGTGGTTCAGGCGCGTCTCGTTTCCCTGGTTCCCTTCCACGCGAGCGAGAAATGAAACGAAGCAAAAAGCAAAACCGAAGGGAGGGAAAAAACGAGGGAAAAAAGCAGCGTCGTAGAAAGATGGAGCCACCGTTCGCGTCGTTTGTCGGTGCAACGCGAGACGTTGATTTAGATGAGCGTGATTTCCGAGTTGGCTACTTGTTGTCCGAGTCGGTAGGCGATTGGTGCGCGCGCAGGGCTACACGGAAGGTGTGCGAATCCGATTCTCTTCCGCTCCTTCCCATCGGATTCGCCCCGTCTCTGTCTCGCGTCGCCGCTGAAAGTCGCCACTAATGACACAAAGAGGAATGCTGTCCGGCTGCGCGCGACCGCGTCGGTAGCCATTTGTAATTCGCCGAGAAAAAGTGGCGAAAAAATGGCGAAAAAATCGGGAAAAAGTCGAATGAACGCGCGATGACGGAGGTGGAACCCTGGCTATTAGCGATGCAGCTGTAATTAAAATCGTGTGCCACTCGTGGTCGTCTTTGGTATACACAGCTGTCGGATTCCACGTTTGCTGCCTCCACTTTGTCACTGTTCCATTTCAATTACGCAAAGAAAAGTCGTCCGAGGTTCATTAGGGTAATGATTAAACTACGTGATTCATCGCTTCGACGGATGTGGATGGATCTCAGCTTGGATTCCTTTTATGGATCCTTTATGCGGTTCTTCGTCTGTTTGGCCATGCGACTAACAGCCTGTAACGAGTATCTAAATATATTTTATAGAGACGATGGCTCTGTGCGATTGATTAACGCACTGCGCGCTGGGGGTCCGTGCATTTTTCGGCCCTCTAGAAACATGTGTGCGGTTTTTCTTAAAAGATCGTTGACCGACAGTTTTTCTCAGGGTTTATCTCGGGTCACTGGTTATTTCTTCGGAATTGAATACGGAAGTGAAATTTCTTTGGAAATTTCTGTTTTGTATCAATAGGGGTGCAACGTGACAGGTTTTATTAACCCTTAACGAACGAGCGCATTTTTCTAATACTATGACCAGTAAGTCGACGGATTTTTAGGAAATTAAGTGCCTCATTTCCAGAGCGAGAAAAGATGCATAATTAATATCGCTTTATTTGATTTTATGAAAACTTACAGTAATAATAGGTAGTATATGAACAGATATATCCGTACAAAAGAATACTGAAGTGAAAATTTCAG
>NIJG01000226.1:23212-33418 GCA_002201625.1 Euglossa dilemma
TTTCACAATTTTTATAATATTATATCTTACACGTATATAATTACCTATAACAAAAGCACCTTCCATTGCAAAGAGTTAACGTTTAATTATTATTTAATTATTATTAAAAATCGAATCATATATTTCCACTATTTGCCAGAAGCTTAAAGAAAGTAATTGTCATATCGAATAAACATATTGAACGTAACTTATGAGGCTTAGGGAATGGAAAGCCAGGAAGGAAGACTTTCCACACAATCAAGTATGCACGAGTTTAAGGATTCAGTGACTGGCTCTTACCTACGAAACATTATCTTGAATAAATAACATGCACTTGAGGCAGGTATCGAAGAAAAAAGGAGTTTAGGTTTCGAAAGCATTTCAAAGGTTAAGGGTTGAATGTGGAGGCTGAACGATTCGTCTGTTTCACGGTAGAATGGTTCAAAAAGTAAATCGAGAGTCACGCTGTATCGCAGAGCCATCAAAATGATTAATGATACTGAAATGATCAAACGAAATGTCTCTTTGCCGATGGAACGGAGTATTTTCAGTCAATGTACCATCGTTATTTTAAATTCGAAGTCAATCCGACAATGGTTCCATTTTCCAACGCTGAATTCTTTTTGGCAGGGGAATTAAAATTTAATAAGAGCGAATCAATCCGTTTTAATTTATATAAATACGAATATGCCGAGGTGCGCGTAGTTTTAAAGCAAATATTAACGGTAGATTAAAAACATGGAATCTCTCTGTAAACAAATGGCCACGCTGAAAATATTGGTCGGATGGCAGGGCCAATTTACCTTTCTCAGTCAACGTCAATAATGAGGATTTGATTGCTGTGTAATTTATCGAAGATAATAACTTTCATAAAATATTAAAAGTTTCTTTGAAGCTACTTGCAATTTGATATCCTTGCATTTTCCTATAACGTTGTTCATTTTCATAATGAAATTATGCTACGTGTAATGGATCGTAAATTAAAAAATGTCTCGAAATATTTTCTTCACTTTTTTACACCGATGACTATGATATAATAGCGAATATTAATATGATAATAATGAAAATATAGATATATAATAAAATAACACTATAAATACAATAAATAATAATATGGATATATCAATAAATCAATGAATTTTAATTATTATCAATTGATTAATAGTAATTCGTTAACTTTAGATTTGACACTTTAAATAAATAATATTCAATAATTCTAGATAGAATAATAAAATAACAAAACTTACAATTTATTATTAGTATATTATATCATAGTTACTACAATATAATAATAATTATATTATAATAAATTTGACGTACTACACTAATGATACTAAATTTATCACCTATATTTACAATTTATAGCAAGAATAATTATATTTACGTTATATATTTTTACAGTACATTTCATGTACAGAAGAAAAAGAATTTCTCGTGCAAAAATCAAACGAGAATTGATAAATATCAAAAAGCGATCGTATAACAAATGATATAATAAAGTATAAGAATACGAAAATAAAAATATAAGAAAAGTAAAATTCGAAGTATACGTATGTAAAAATATAAAACATAAATGTATAAATACGCGATACGCAAATATATAAGTATAATATGATCTAATATGAAATATGTAAATATAGAAGTATAAAGTATAAAATATACAAATGTTAAAATATGAAAATATAAAATACAGAAATACGGGAATATATAAATATAAAAGGAAATAAACATACGATATAATGAGATTAAAATGAACTAACGTAAACCCCATGTCCCAAGGCAAAGTGCAATTCTGCCAAAGATACATAATGCATGTACGTCTGCACGAGCTACAGCGTATTATCAATGCATCAGCGATGGAATAAGACATATATTTGACTTTCGAACGAAAACCATGTGTTCCTCGTGGCGAATCTGCGAAGAAGATTAGTTTTCCCAAAGGACCACGCATATCGAATGGATCCATAGCTGGTCAGATGTCGACCATGGGAACTGACTGGTTACACGCAATGGCAAATATCTCTGCTGCTATATCCTCCTGCCACCGACCAAACTTTCGTCGTAAGCATTCGCGAGCAAACTTTGTTTCGCTCCACGCGGTTATTCGGATCATTTTCCCGGAAACCGAAGATCATCGCTAATTGATATCTGATCTCAGCTGTTTCGACGACAATTACACCGTGATAAAATGGCTTTTGTAATTTGCTTCGAGCAAATCTCTTGTAGTATTTAAAATTAAAGGACATTAGTAGTAAAATAAAAAAGTTAAATAGTTAAAATACTAATACATAGTATTTTAATATTAATTTCGTTATAACACTATGTGTTTTAATTAACTGTAGGTTATCTAATTTTATACTCTTTTCTTTATGAAGGAGAGTCTCTTTTCTTATAGCTTTTACGGATTAATATTGTACGATTAATTAGTATAATATAATATAATATTAAATTAGTATAATGTAATAGAATATTTTTAAACACAAATATAATATTCATTTATAACATCTTATAATATTTCGAAATAATATTACATTATTAATCATCGTCATATTGATTTCTAATATAATGGTTCTAAATGAAAATTATACTATCAATTAATATAATATTAATATCAATTATAATATTTCTGAATAAAATTCATATAAAGTTTAATATATCAATTTCTAAATTCCTAAATAAATTAGTATTAAAAACCCTCGTGTATATTGAGCTCTTAGTATTAGCGAATCGACAATTCAGAAGTTGCAAGTCTATTGCACAACCACGTTCTGCAGTTTTCGATTTTACATAAATGGTGCAATTAGCTGATTTATAATTGGTAGAAGTTACATGTAGAACTTCACTCGTTACATTATGAAACTTCATTACCGTTACGCGAGAGAATTTATTAACATAACTTATAACTTTCCACTCTAAAGATTTTAATAATAAGATTAGACCAATTATGCAAGGGTCTACGTTAATTTCCAATCTACCATAATTAAAATAATTCACCGAAAAGTTCACCGATAACAAATTCGTGTGATTTTAATCAAAAATTTACCGTTTATAAAATGTTTTCAAATATCTTATACTGCACAAGCCGACATACAACCGTTGAGTGTACAGGTATGAAAATGGGGATTTGGTCTAAATGTTTATTGCAAGTGACTGAGTGTCGAGTGCTCGAGGCACGTGAAAAGACCAAGTGCCTTTGGCTGAGGAGATTAGGGTATGTAGGAAAAGTGCATGGCAACCCAAGATTTTGGGTGAACGTGACCGAATGTGTCTTCAGAGTGTCTGCACAGTTTTTCTAGACAGAGTGAAAGAGAATATATGATATAAAAAGAAAACACACACAAGTGTCGTTTCACATTGTGTAGAAGATGCTTGTAACCTTTGTAAAATCTGAAGTCAGAATTCTTGGGTTAAAAACTACCCCTAAAAGTGATTTTTGAAATATTCAATGACAATTTCAGAGAGTATTCGACTATCTTATTACCTGATCTCGTCTTTTTATTGAAATAATAGAGCAAAGATATAAGTTCTCGCCTCTATCCTCTGAAGGATTATTCTTGCGATCTGTCGGTTCGGGAACAGCTTACTCGAGTTTATAAATATTTTGCTTTGCTTTCTGATATCAGTCTACGCGTGATAGGGATTACTTGACGGAAGATTAAAGAAAGTACTTTCAAAATCGGAAGGTTTTCTTTTAATAACATTCTGCATGCTACGGAATATTTCAAAGAAGCTCGAAGAAAATACTCTGGATATTCAAAGGTCTCCTTTCTATAACACTTACCATACTGTACAATTTTTCAAAGGAGCCTGAAGAAGATACTCTTAAAATTGAGAGATCCCCTTTCAGTAACACTCTATGGACTACAAAACATTTCAAAAAAGCTCCGTGAATAAGCTCTCAACACCGAAAAGTCACCTTTTTGTGCCACCTTATATACTCTACCAAATTATTTTTTGTCACACCTTATATACCGTACCAAACAACTTCGTTAAAATCTTCTTTTCATAACACCTTGGCAAAAACGCGAGAAAAATACTCTCAAAGTTGAAGAATACTTTTCTTCAATAACACCGTATGAAAATTTAAAGCCCACTTTTTCGTCGCACTTTATATAACGCGCAATTTGCAAAAGGAACCGAAGAAAAAGGTATTCGTACGTTTGGAAACTTTTTCCTCCGGTTTCTTCTATATTCCGACAGCTTGGTCCACGTAATGATACATCCCAATTCGAGTCAGTGACACGTCGTCCGAAAATGATATTTCCCTGAAGAATCCGAGATTGCGAGCGAGAGAAAGGTGAAACTAAAAATATCTCTACCCTCAGAAGCTCGAATGGATCCGAATTCCTTGGCTAAGGGATTTTCCATTTAGGACGAAAGAATCACGTATCCGAAATCGATAATAACTGCACTGCGTGGAATGCTAGATGCAGGAGTAAAACACCCAGGTATTGGCCTTTCTTTAGCTTTCTATTTCGACTCGTCTCCAGATTCCAATTGGGTTTCCCGAGTTCAATCGAATTATATCTTCCCGTTTACGTATGGATTTCCAGAACAGTAGTTACCGAATACATTACTCGTCTGTGCTGCGAAAGAAACAGCACGGAAAACGGGGAGCCGTAGTCGAAGTTCCTGACTCTAAACGTTGGTTACACCGCGTACAAAAAATCCTTTCCTCGATTTCCGACCGTTTCTCTGCCTGTCCTCACTGAGTTTTCCATTTCGTTCCATTATGCAAATCGCGTTCTATTTAGCGACCGGAATTTCCCTCAATGCCCCTTTCCTTGATTAATTCTATTATTTTTGGAAAATTCAAATTCTTCTTATCCTTGAAACTTCTGAACAATATCTAATAATTGGCAGACTTAGGGACGAGTTAGAGTATGAATAAGATTGTTTACCAGGTGTTTGTCAATAAGTCAGAGTTGAAATAAACTGATATACAGTAAGATAGAATAGCATTTTACTAATCAATGTCGAAATGGAACATGGAGTCCATTCAGTTTAAAAGTTTTGTAAGAAGAGACACTATACCATTCTTTCATTTCAGGTGTAAACATTATTATCCATGTCGTTTATAGTTCGACTTTGTAGCAATATGTGTGAGCATGCAGTTATACTGTCTGACAAAAATTTAAAAAATTAATAATGACTTACAAACAACGTCTTGATTGTGAATATATATAATTCGAGTATGCTTCGCGAGAGTTTTCTTGTTACTATCTTGTCTTCCTTCTGAATTCTTGGTTTTTATAAGAAACATTGGTAAGTCTATGCATTCTACTAATGGTTGACATGGATATTGAGAATTCTAAATACGAGGAAATCAGTTTTTCGGGAAAGCAAGATTATTGCCTCAGGTACTTGGCATTTATAGCGATGAAGAACTTATATCAAGACACTTATACGCGGTCATTTAATATGGTATTTCTTAACATAAATAGAAATACTGTGAGTTAATTAATTGATTTATTTGTCTAACAATTTAATTCGCTTAAAAATGTATGAAAGAATAATAAATAGTAACTAGATATATTATGTTGGGGAAATAGAAATCCATAATATTTAATATCTCTCACTCGCTATTTCTTTACACGACAAAGGATTGTTTGTTACTCAACTAACTCTTCCATAACAATCTTTTAATCTCGCATTCACACTTTTTAAAACCAAACTCATAAATACCGCTAAAACGATATTTCAAGAAATGCTTTATGGTTAGCCTAAACTACCGAGATATATACATGGTCTAGGTTCATAGTAACCACTTTAGACTAACAGTGGATGTATATCTGACAATGTCAGTCTCACGAGGAACTTCGCATGCGATCCTTTCTATCTTTCTTTCCATCGTATCCTCTGTTGCTTTTTCCTTTCTCCACATACTTCAAAACGCTAGGTCATCAGAAAGCGCATGCACTATACCCATAGCCTAAGCCTCCGTCTAACCCCTGGGACTAGGATCACGCAAAGATACGCTCTGCAGGAACCTAGCTTTTTTCAAGAAATTTCGTGCAAAAATGAGATGAGTCGCTTCGAAGAAAATTTAGACCAGAGTGAGCTAGTGTGTCTATAGCTCGTCTATACACGGACAGGCATCTAGAACGGTGAGAATGCTTCAACGACTATCCACAGACAGTTCAAAAAGGTGAAAATGCTTGGGTTGCTGTGCCACGGATCGCAAAGAGTTAATGATCGAAGCTCGAAGAAATCTAAGATGGATTGATGCATCGCACATCCAAGTGATCTTAATTAACACTAGGTTTACGGGGTTTTTTTTTATACCTTTTCTACGGACACCCGTCAGATTTAGGGTAAAGAAAACCACATATTTTTTTCAAAAAACAATCGATGGGTTTAATTTGAAAAGAATCGCAATATTAACAGACTTAATATAAGTTAATTAAATCTGTTAATATCGTACAATTGTAGCAGCCTACACGTCAAATTCACGGGTTTCGTAAACCTGGTATTAAGATCGTTACATGATCTAAGCTTTCCATTTAAGTGTGTAACAAAAATATTGTCGAATAATAAGACGTACTATGACAGGATAATTACTCTGATTGGAGAGAAGGTGAATAATTTTTAAGGATCAAGATGGACAAGTATCAAAGTAGGATTATTATTTGTAGAAATTCATAAAAGTAATATGGTATGATAGTGAAACGACTGAGATTAAATTGTTTGCAAATAGAAATTTTTGCTTCCGTTCTTTTTCTGTTCATGCGAGTATGGATCAAGATAACAATCAAAAACATAGAAAATTATAAGTTGTACTATTATTTTATTTCGCAGTGTACCACCGATGGTACATAATTGAGAATTGTTATCACAGCTATCATAACCATTATTGTCTCTTATATTGCACTACAAATAAATAAACAAATCCTACGTAACCAGTCTTGCAGTGTCGCAGGCTTAAGGCAGCTAACCGGAAAAGGACCATAAAAGAGAAAGCGAGTGAAAATGAGTGAACAAGACGAAAAACGTTCGTCGGTAAATAGTCCACCAATGGATCTGCAATATTTTCAGCAACTGGAGAGGTAGTTTTAAGAACAATTAGGGAAAACGAGACACGATCTTCTCAAAAGAGGAGTATTATATGAAACTTGGTAGCGAGAGGTCGAAAGAAGTAGTAAGGAGAATCGTTCAGAGTTGCTTTAAGTTGTCTTTTCTTTTTATATAAAGTGTCCCAGCATCGGTGGTACAACCGAGGAGAGGGTGAAAAAATATTTTACACGTAAGATGGTTGCTTACTCGGTGAATATTCAAACTAGAATTTTTTCTAAAACGAAGCTTCAAATGAAAATATTTTATTCTTTATTTTCAATTTGCTTTTTTCACTTAGAATCATCCCGTCTTCGGTAATACCATCGATGCTGAGACACTATATTATATCACTGCTTTACCAACCGCTTTCTTTGTTCAACCTTACGTAAATAATATACAGAAAGGTATATAACTGGTGGCGACAGTGGAAAGATGGTGATTCTACACGAAAAACTGAATAAAAAAATATAGAATAAAATTTTTTATTAAATTCGACTTTGAATATTCACCGAATACGCGTGCACTCAATTATATCATATAATTAGCTGGATAAACCATCGGTGATACAACCAAGGAAACAGAATTTAAGGCAAAGAATAAAATTTGTTCATTCGAAACTTCGTCGAGAAAATCAGCCTGATATAAAAAATTCCAAGACCAAATATCTCTTATTTTGATCTATAGATCGCGTGTAATTATCGTCTTTCCGTTTGTACCACGCCACCCTGTATATAGTTATTTCTACCCAACGAAATAAAATTTCAAAAAACAAAAAAGAGCGGAAATAAACGTGCAGCAGCGATCAAAAAAATCCCAGAACACTGTGAGTCTGTCTTATGAATAGAACAGTGGGAGATGAGCGGCAGCCATGTTTGGAGCCAACGGGAGTGCGTTAACGTGCATTCAGGCTGGTCGTTATTACCGGAGTTTTTGAAACCCTTCGGGAAGATTCGGAAGCGCATTGAATCATTGATAATCTTTGCTTTCCGCATCTTCCTGTTCCAACCTTCGCCCTGCTCCCGATATGAATAATAATAATCCCGCACTCGGCCATCATTCCGATGCGTAACGAGTCAAAGTGGAATATTTATGATGCATACGGGCTAATATAATTTTGATTTCCCCGTTGGCCAGTTTCATATGCCAGTCAAATCGATATTAATTTTAAAAGCTCCTACCTCCGGCCCGGATACCGGATTACGTTCAGATCGCGCGGCTCATCGGCTCGGCTAATCCGTCCCGATCGCGTACCCAGTCCTCTGCCGAATAATCCCAGGCTGGCTCGTGCCAAAGAGAAAACGAAAGTTCAATTTACATGGATAATTGCGTAACTTAATATTTCGCCATGTTCTGAACGCGCGCGCGCTGGCAGCGCCATCTCAGATGCCCCGTATTCGCCTCTCGTTTCGAGTTAGGACCGTGCAACATAGAATATTTATGGTGTACAGAGTCGACGACAGGCATCCTCGACGTTCGCCAGAGGGACACGGCGCACCATGAATATTTAGAAAATTAAATCGGCCAACTTGCTACCCCGACCCCATTCGTTTCCTTCAGCCTACGTTTCACGAACAAGATGCGAGTAATCGTAAGTTCGTTTTGATAGGTAGTTATCGCTAGATTTATGGGAACCGTGAATTTGATACGTGAGTTGCTGCAATTATACAATATTAATAGATTTAATCAACTTATATTAAATTTCTTAATATCGTAATTGTTTTAAATTAAACTCATTGTCTTATTTTTTCGGAAAATACGTATTAGGTCGTCCCATAAGTTCGTTCGCGGTGATATTTACATTCCTCGTCACAATTTATAAACTATATCGATGATTAACGTGTTTGTCAACGAAATAGGAAGAAGTCGTAGAACAAAAGGGCGACTAAATTTTTTCTTAATATTTAAAGGTTTATTCGACGTATAATTTTAAATGGTAAAAGTAAGAACGAATTTATGGGACGACCTAATAGTTTTCTTTACCCGTAAATCTGACGGGTCTCCATAAAGATAGGTATTCAAAAACGTCCGTAAACCTAGTGTTAAACGAGAAATTTAAGAGGTAGACAATGAGAAATCAGTTCGAGTTTGGTCAAGTCGGTTCTCAGAAGACGCGAACGAGAAGATTTTTGTTCGGGGTACTATGGTTCGAACTCGAGGATCGATTTAGAGTATGGTCGATTAGGTTCTCGAGAGTTTACGGTCGTGTGATTTTCCGTCGATGGTTTACATTGTGTTGCGTGTTTATGGTAGCCAAGATTAAAGCCGTGCGGAATCAAAGGGGTTAAAAATACAGTGGGTACCTTCGCGTTTTGATAGTAAGGTTTGAGATGCTTCTGGTGGGTAACTAGCTACGTGAACGGCTTCCCGTAGAAATTCTGTTTTTTCATTGACTTAGGAAATACGCTTATTATACTTTTTCCAATGTTTTGTTTTATTTTTCATTTTTCTGTTCTATAGTATATTTAAGTATAACATGTTGGATGTATTTATAAGAAGAAATCAGAAATTCGGTTGTAAAGTATGCGATTTGAATATTAATTATAAAAGATAACTAAGAGTTTTGTATTTAAAAAAATTACACGGTTTAATTAATGCTAATAAGGAGAATTAAAGATCAAAATTTTAAAGGTAGCTATTATTGCAATTTTAATATTATTCTAGTTATAATTTATTTAATATCGTTACTACCATTTTAACATCCTATTATTTACAAGAACAATTATAAGGGATAGATTGGAATATGTAAATATTTTTTTATTTGTTAAGTTGAAGAATATTATATTTTTTCTGGATATTCTTGAATACCTACAAAGTTTGTGGAACGTACGGAAAATTGCTTATAGTAGGTCTTAATTATTATTAATTGATTTAATTTTCATGAACATAAACTAAACCCATTTTCATAATTAACTTTTTAAAGTAGAACAACAAGTAGAATTTAGTATTTTTAGTATTTTTATATATTTTGTTATTTTATCATTTCGTTTCGATCACTTTTATAATGATTGACCCCTCATATCAGAAAAAAAGGTCAATTAAATTATTATACTATTGCATACTAATCTTATTAATAACTCAATAGTAACTTTCTTGACATAAGTTACTAAAAATAGGAGCTAATTAATAATAAAAATAGCATGCAATAGTAAACAACTTAATTTAAAAAATTGTATG
>NIJG01000226.1:39936-56465 GCA_002201625.1 Euglossa dilemma
ATATTATAAGTATAATATTATTATACTGCAATATTACTAATATAATATTATTATATTTTAACATTACCAATATAATATTATTACTAATACTATAATAACACTAATATAATACTGCATTATACTGTTATTACATTGCAATATAATATAATACTTCAAAAAATCTATTCTCTCAACTATAACTTATACAGCATCTGCTTAAGTGGAACTTTTATATCTTAAACTATCGTTTCCGCCTTAAAGACGCAGAGGATGAAACAAATTCCAAGTGCACTGGTAAACTTAAGATTCCAGTTTCTTATCTCACCCCATGTGTCTTAAATTCCTGTTTTAGCTCACGAAACATGGAAACTTTAACGCCTGACCAATTTTACGACCCTGCTACATCGCATCCACCGACTATACCTAACATACGTCTGTGCATTCAAACACCTGATACCCGTGTAAGTGTAATATCACCTTCCAAAATCCACCACCTTTCCAAACTCTCTGCTCCGTTATTAAAAGCTAATGTCTCAGCGTTCATTGATTAGTCGCGTTTCACTTATCTCAAATATTGTATACGCGTGCAATTAGCCACAGCCTACACCTGTAACGAGGGAACCGTTTTTGCAACCGTTGCGAAAAATAACGAGGAACGTTTGAATTTTGGCTTCAATCTCTTTACCTTTCTTTCATAATTAGAACAGAACTCGATTTCTAACGTGTAAAATAAATTGAAAATATGTAGCGCATTTCGATGTTACGTTTCTAGGAATTATTCTTCATTTTACTTTATGCAAACGTTAAAATGTATTTTCACGTTTTAAAGATCGTTTCGAATATGCAAAAACTAGTTCAAAGGAGTCAAAAAAGAAAAAAAAGAAAGGAGAAGAAAAGAGGAAGAAAATCATTTTTCTAAAAGTTTAGTGGGACAGACGTCTGACCATGTTTAATTTTCTACTAATTTCGAAAGAGTTTAATATTTCATTATTTTGTAACGTGGTTTTGACTGCGATATTAATTAACGCTGGGCGAAATTTGTTAACTAAAGAGCAGGGTGACAATGTATTTAATTGCGTTGCCAAAACTTTTATGACATGTACTAATAACTTCAAAATATACTAATGATACTCGTGTCTAATATTTTTCATTATTATGAACCGCTATACTGTTAAGTTAATTATTTACATAAAGATAAAGGATTAGTTTAATACCAAATATTTATATAAAAATATTAATATTAGATTTGTTAACGTTATTTGTACCTAATATTTGCATTTTTACATATTGTTATTATATTATTCTACTAATTATTTAACTAAAAATAAAAGTGTATTTTAATATTAATTGTNATCCGCTCTAATAAAATCATAGAGTTGACACGAACCTTTTACGTCAAAATATTTTGCATAAATTTATAATAGCTATTTGCAAAATTTACACAAATGTGATAAATAAACGATTCGTCTCAGATTTTGTTTATCTGACAGTGTCACATCTGAAAATGGAATCATGTAGCACCGAGTGACACAGAAGGCGCCACTGTAGTTTTCAAAATACCTTTAATCTCCATAACCTCACTTTTTACGTACACGTTTGAAAGGCCAGCTGCGTTCGAATAAATTCTAAAGCACACTATAGACGTAGAAAAAAAAAAAATAGCAACCCTGAGAGAATTTTAAAGAGGAAACAAACATTGCAGGAAATTTGTAGCTGGGCCACATCTGTCACGTTTAACTCCAGCAATTTAACAGCTGAGAGAAAATGGCGACGTTACGAGGCGTTAATCTCGTGATTTGTTCCATTTAACGATTTATTAATCGATGTATCGGCTTTTATTAATCGCAGGAGAAATATGGCCACTACTATTTTTGCCCGTTTAAATATTCGTAGCCCGATTAACACGTTGCATTGTGCTTCTAGCGATATGTACGAGCGGATGGCGAAACGAAACAAAATGGATCAGCGTTTTCGATGGATAAAAGGGAGAATTTTCGCGTGTATCTCGTAAAAGTGCCGCGTTACGGTGCAATAAACAAAAATTTATAAAGGTACTATGGCGAAAATGTGAATATTTCATTTTAACGCTACGTTACCATTTTACCTTCATCGAAATTTTTGCTTCGAATGTTTCACTGGCGAATTTAACCTTTTTTTTTTTTTTAATAGTGGAATATGTATGTAAAGTGATTTGTGTATAGTAATTGATATGATGCATTTACGGTATTTTATTGTTAGTATTAAATTGTCAGTATTAACCGTTTTCTGGTGTCATGGAATATTTGGGGCCTTCTGTCATACGGAGAATCCACTTGAGGAATCGATTGGGTTGTTAATAACAGTGACAAAGATTTGGATGACACTTAACTTTTATGTGTGGTATTTTAAATCAACGTATAACGAACCAAAAAATTTATTGAGTTATTTTGAACCAATTATCAAGTTCTTTTTCATCTCATAGCACACTGATTGTTAAAACTTTGTGAGACATCGAAAAGATATTTCTTAAACCAGAATATCATATCCTTTTTTTTTAATTCCATTATTTAATGGAAAAGAAACACATTGAATGTTTCAAAAGCTACTATAGTGGGACGAAGATTTAAATTAGGATATAAATTGTAATAATTGGTTCAATAGAAGTTACAAAATAGAATAAGGATTCCAACACTTTATAATAACAGCAAGAACGAGAAAATTGAAAAAAGAGAAAAATTAGGTATATGACAAAACAAAATCAAATAAATAACGAAATAAAAAGCTTATTATTATATTTTATAAACATCAGGGCATATATGTGTTTATATGAACTATTTTAATTTTTCTTCGGGTGTGAAATTAATTCCTCAACGCCATTTATTAACCGGTCACCCTGTATATACTATCGCTCAAAAGTTTGGGATTGCTTATTTCAAGAGAACTTGGATTCTTAATCGAAGAAAGTATAATTGAATACTTAATACTTATAATAGTTTTGAAATCTGCTTTATTTTAATCGTATTTAGTTATTAAATTATTATATTTCAATATTAATAAACAATTTAATAAAATAAAATATTTTCAGAATTCTATTCTTGGCAGAATTCTTAATGTTAATTCTCATTAATATTAATTCTATGTTTTCATATTTAATACAATTTAACTAAAAATTGTGAATTCCATAGAAAGTTAGATATATAAAAAAATATACTAAAAAATATAACAAAAAAGATGTATAATATAAATCAAACGAAAGAAAAAAGAATTATATGTTGAAATAAAATGTGAGATGAAAAGAAATAACAAAAGAAGAATATGAAAATACAGTAAAAAGATACTTCCACTAAAAGCATGAAATAGTAAACTAGGTTATCTTCTTATTTTGTTTTCTTTCACAGGCTATGAATATCGCAGAAGTGACTTCAAACTCCCGAGCAGTCATGTATCTACTGAAAATGATATCTGAAAACTATAGCTCAATGTAATCCTACTCGATCTTCGAAATATTTTATAACTTTATAAAATTCCAGATACTGCCTCGAATATGGCCATTTGTTCGTAGTACGATAATTCACTAGAAATCGGCAGATTCGAAAGTAACTATATACTGGCATCTACGCTTTCGACGACAGATGTCGCTGCAGTCACATTCACGTAATAGGTTAACAGCTTGCTTCTAATGGAAATTTAACACGAATTATCCAACGAAATTGTTTCAAAATATCGATTAAAAGAGTGACGATAAGAACCAGATAATGGACTCCTTACTTAAACAGAAAAAGGGTATAAATCGTAGAAATTAAAACACCATTGGCCGCAAGCACTTCCTGAAAACGTTTTAATTCACTAAAACCTCTGTTTCAAATGCTTTTCTTGGTAAAAGTATTGCGTGTTTCCAGTCCATAATTTCTTCCTTAGGGAAGTGTTATTAACGGAATTACCAACTAGTTCACATGCGTGCCTGGATACAATGGTATGAAAATAAGGTCAGAAGAAAGCTTTAGTTTTAATTAAGAAGTAACCCGGCACGTGTTATAAAATTAAAATCACCGTCACACGAAAAGTCCTCGTTGCGATCAAAACTTGGGTCAGTTAAAATTTTCGAGTTCTGCAGTGACTACTACTAAACAGCAAGATGAAACGCGTAAGATAAATATACCAGAATATAACGTACAAATACATAACAAAATTATGAAATATACGTAGACTCGATATACTAATAATAATTTCTTACATACAAACAATTGCTTTTCCAAATAATTACTTTTTTGAAAAGAGAAATTATATTTAGGAATTCTGTGACTTCTTTTACTTTTTTATTAAATAATTTTAAAACAAAACTGTACATACACAATTTTCCTATATTGAATGGAATGAAACTTTTCAAAGTTCATTGATAATATATATACAGGGTGTCTAAAAATTTAGGTTCAAAACTCGTGGGACTTATAGTACTCGCTGAGAGGAATAGAAAATTTGTGTTCAATATAAATTTTACAATCAACATTTTTTATCATAGAGTCAATCTTTATGCTTTACATATAATTGTATTACGATTGGGCTTTTTTGCAATAAATTAAATGGAAACAGAAGAATTGATTCTGAAGAGCATTCGTTTAAAGATTCTTAAAAGTAAATATTATTAATTTTAAATTCTAATTTCAGATATTAATCTTAAAATTTGCATTAACATGCTAGACTCTAGCGTTATAATTTGTGGTTTATAGTGTCGATATTTAATTTTGAAAATATCGTGTCATTCGTTATTTTTTTGCAGTATAACTTGAGGAACAGTTGTGAATACGATGATGGCCAATAAAGTGCATATTCAACACTACGTGTTCTCTTCGCGATTTAGCTTAATAGAAGCTACTCTGAAATTGCTGAAATTATTTTTTTTTTTTTGGCATTAGTGTCGTAACACATACTATGTGCAAAAGTTTAAGAACAGCTATAATCAGTGAATCAACATACCCGAAAGTTAAAAATTAATCTTTAATATTAACAAATGATACTTGATTAATGGAAATAATTTCATATTTCTAGAAATGATGATATTGTTTTTTAAAATGATAAACATTTTCTCTGTTGATATATAGAAATAATAGCATATAATAAGAATAATAATGCAATAGTTAAACGATAATAATAATAAAATAATAGGAATAATAAGTGTAACAAATAAACAATAACAGTTATTATGCTATAATAAAATAAATAAATAATAACTGTATACTATATATCGTCATTAACAAGAAAATTTTAATAAAATAAAATCGTAATGATACATGATACATGATATGTTATTATATATTGATATTATATAAATTCACAATTTTGATGCTATCTAAAGAATAAATATTCCACAATAATTATAGCTTAGCAATGCAGATAAATACACTAGAATTTTCAGATTTCAACTTTGCTGTAGATTAACTTTTAAGATTTTAAAGTTGTCGCCAATTAATTTTCTCTTGAACATCGATTGAAGCTTTAAAGTCTTCATAACTTGAACTAACTTATCATTAAAGTTTTAGAATGCTGGAAAACTTTTCACTATAATCAACAGACTTAGTATTTATTTAATATTAAAATGTACCGGTATAATTAAGCTGCCAATTAAGTAAGAATATTTTTCCCTTTTCTTTTTCTTAATATACTGTTCCTATTGTTTCTCCACTATTTAATGTGCTTGCCATTAATAAAAAATATTCATTTTTTCGCGATTCATTGAAATACAGTATTTTATGTTTCCGCATAATGCAATTATATTTATAACTACAGTTCTTTAAGTACATTAAATAAAATGATTTAGGTAAAAATAAATATAAGCCTTGTGAATCAAATCAGTGCTAAGTACTTTAAACACAGTTCAAATTTTATGAGTTATATTATAATTAATCATCCAAACATTCCTCAGATTTCAATGAAATCATATCAATTTTTTTTCTATCCCAAGGAAGAAAAATATTCAAATTGAAAATAATTATTAGAGATAGACAAATCTAAATGTATAAAATTAATTATTCGACCTCGTATAAAATAGTAATTAATTGCTTTTAAATCTATTTACTGCTAAATTAGTATTTCACATTAGTTCTTCGAATTTACCTATAAATTAATCAAACTCTACTTTCACTTACATACATGTTATTTACATTAAGTGCCTTTAAATTATATCTTCTCTTTCTACGCGTATTATATATTGTGAATATTTGCAAACAGGAATATTATAGAAACGTACATATGACCATGTATGCGTATATATTTATACGACTCGTTAATAAGCTTCTCTTTAACGGCCATTAATACCAGCGTACAATCCACGGCACAACAACGAAATAAAACCTCAATAGCTTTCCTTTCATACCTAAATAGGAACATTAATACATAAATAAATTGCTTTTCAATTTCTAGGTTAGGTCACGACTCACAATCAGCAGGGTCTAAAGCGCCTTATGAATACGCTCCCGCTGCCATTTTCTATCTCGCGGGAATTATGAATCTTATCGAACGACAAATACTGATAACGAGAAGCTGAAAGTTAAGAAAACGAGATAAAACACGACTTTAACGTCTTTTTTTTTCCTTTTTTTTTTTTCTTCTTTTAAACGTAACGAACACACGTGTAACCGGCTATCGTGGAAAATATAAAACACACACCTTTCGTGATACACGAAAAAGGTAGAGAAAATAGTTAATAAGCTTTTACCTTTCCCACGAGAAATTTAATCTCGAGGAGAAGAAGCAAAGGGGTGCATTTTTCTCCCATTCTCGTACCAACGTTTCAACGAAAAATAACTCGCTTGTACCTTCCTGTATACATATTCTCTGTGCAAGGTACATACACACATACGATCAAGGATTGGAAGTCAGGATCAAAGATATCGAGTGAAATGCGCGAATTTAACGGCATCGTGTACGAAAACAAAGGCTTCTTCCTATTTCTTCCTATTTCTGGCTGCTCCTTTGCGTTCTCTACAATTTTCTGCACAACTACCATTCTCGAAAACATAAGAAAACGCTATTGGCACAATAGAAGATCCCTGTGTATTTTGAGAATACACGAAGTCTCGAAGAAATTGTGTAATATACATGGTGACTCTAACTGAAATGACTCGTTACCTATTGACTGGATAAAAAATTCGTTTGTATTATCAAGGACATTTATGCAACATTTTTCTTTATGTAACATGTATCTTCAGATATCAAAATAATTTTTTAAACAGTTTGATAGATTTTCTTTTTCTCCTTTTACGCTGCCCTGTAGATGTTCAACAAACGAATTGAACAATTTATAATAAAGTGATCTACTAACCTTGATCTTTAAAATGAAAGGAATATTCTTGCATAGAAATTTCTACGAGATAACAAAAGAAAAGGAAAAATACAGTCATTTAAAAAACTCAAGCTCAATGTATCTCAAAAAATACGAAATATAAAATAATCGAAATGCAACCGGCAAATACAAAGAAAAATGATACATTTCTTTATATAACATTCTTATTGACACATCCTGTATAAAAAGAATCCTGATATTTTGTAATTAGACAGTGATTCTACGTGAAAAAATGCGAATGAAATGTGAATAACATTTTTTCATACGAGACTTTATTTTACGATAAAAAATTATTATTAATTATTATTGAAATAAATTATTTTACAATGATAGCTCATCTCTGGGGAATTTGAAAATATATGAAATTTCGAAGAAACTACAATATGTAATGAATATTCTAATTAAAAAATAAGAAAGAAATAGGAAACAAATTTTTTCATACGGGGCTTTGTTTTCGAGAAAATTAATTTCAAATATTCGTGAGGTGCGTGCGCACTTGGCTAAGTCTTAATTTAGCTTCGAATTTCGCTAGAAACTGTTATCTACATTTGAGTTTCCGTTCATCGCGTCGAATAATGAAAGAAATATTGCGATGAAAAAGTATTTAAGAGCGATAAATTTGAATATTTCATAAATCGTCGAATACACTACCCATTTCGTTTAATATACTATCCCGCTTTTCGAAGTATGATTTTGTGAACAATTTCTAAAGTTTTCTGGTACTTTAATTCATCAAACCTTGAATCAAATTATTCTTCCAATTGCTCGACAGCTGTAATTTCCCCAGAATATACCATTCACCGAATATGATTCCATAAATAAGTCGAGGCGCACCCTACGAATATTTAAAATCAATTTGCTCGAAAACGAAGCATGCTATGAAAAAATTTAATTCCATGTTTTCGTCTCGTTTTTTCATGTAGAATTACCTACGTTTCAATCGTACTACCGGAAATGATAATTTACTCAGCTGTTCCTCGTTGTCTACACATGCAACGATAGAGAACGTACAATATTGTTATCCAAGATGAACATGTGTTTGAATTATGTAAATTTATTCGGAAAATAATTTAACCGTAAATATATATACTTATATCTTCCAGTATATATTGTTCAAAAATTTGTTTAATTTTAAACTTCTTGCAACGTTTATCAAAAAAGATGCGAAATTAATTTCTTAGCACAACGAATCATTCGAAGTACAGGAATTTTTAAATCGAGATACATAATTACGACGACCACGCGTGAATATTCGTGATATGATAATAATTTAGAGATTAATAATCATTTCCACAAGGGTTTCAGGAATTATGCACGATTATTAACGATTCAATTCACGACATTAAGGTAATGTGGCCAACGTAAATTTACTATGGATAATATTCCACTACAGTTACGTAGCATTATTATATTGTAAGCCTGTCACTGATATAATATAATAATGATGTAGACATAGCATGATATATCGTCAATTTAATAATTATATAATATATCCTCAATAAAACGTGAAAGCTCCAAGTACAACGCAGGCTTTATGCACTTCTTTATCCTATTTACTATCTTCCCAATACTTAACTCTTGAAAGCTATCATAAATGTCATCCCAAGTTAACTTTTCTATTATGTTCACAATAAAGTACATGTGAAAATAAATTTCTCTTATGCTAATATTATCATTTCTAACATTGTCAATAAATATCAATCAAATTAGTATAACCAGTAATTAAATCAATTGTTTATCTACTAAAATCGGGTTTATAAATATATAAAATTGAAAGTTTCTTTTCTTCCTGAAATCTATATGTTTAGAAATGGACCTATGGAATTAGAATGATATTAAGTATTGCATAACTTCAATTTTAGTATAGAAAAATAGGATAATAAGGAATAGACTATGAAAATGTAATAATCAAAAAAGGACTTATCTCTGAAAATACTCTTCTTTTAAATTGTTTCTATGGTGGCGGTGTTTAAGATGGATGGTTAAAGAATAATAATACTAACAAATTTTTCGAAAATTACAATCTAGTTAATGTAGACATCAATGGATTAAAGATGTTTGCTAAATTAAAAATTTGAGAATAATTCAGCATATTAGTTTGTTAAATATAATGGTACGAAATTAACTGTTTTTGTCATTACATTGCATTATACTTATGGTAAAAGACACTCATGCATTTATAAGTAGTGATCAAACATTTGTCAATAATAAAATTAATAATAAATAACCTACTGTTGAATAAAAATATCAATAATAAATAACTTACAATAAGGATTGGATCCAAAACTTTAAACAAAATTAGCTAAAGTTTCGCGGAATGATACCCTTCGATTTCAGTGAAATTGACCATATAATATCAGACTACAGTAAAACTACAAATAAAGTTTCAATTTATTTATAGAATCTAATAGGAGAAAACGCGTTGGAAGTATTTTCCGTGTCATTTAGAGAATCTAATAGAAGAAAACGCGTGGGCGGAGGCTACTGAAAAATATTTTTAGTCTCATTAACAGAATGTAACAGGGGAGAAGGTGTCGGAGGAGGATAGCGAAAAATATTTTTAGTTTCATTTAGAGGGTATGCTTAACGTAGGGAGTCTAATAGGGCAAGAGTAATAGGAGTTGAATTAAAGATGCTATTAATATTCCATTGCCGAGGGCGATCATCGATCGAAACATGGGAGGAGAAAAAGCGTATGGGTCTATTGAGCTTTAAAACTTAAGATCTACCTTGTCGTGTATAGAATTGGACAATACTAGTACGGACACAAATCGAAGTTGGACAAAGAGATATTTCGCATACAATGGTATCACGCTACCGCGAAAATCGAATTTCTCTCGAGTAGACTTATACACTGTTCTCTGTACCACGACTTATCCTTATCAGCTCATTTCTAGACAATTAAGAGGACGCGACCATTTTGTGTCCTTTCCTTTAACCAGACCACTATTCTTTAGTCGATATACGTTAATGTTTACGCGAAAAAATTATTTCATTTACCCTTTGCGAGCTTATGTCGAATGTGACTCGACATAGGGAAATTGTTTCAAGAGATATACACTTGAAAATTACAAAGTACAACAATAATGTAAATAAATCTGACGTTTAATCGAATTTGTCGCTTTCTTTATTTATTTGAATTGCACTATTTTCTAGTCAAAGTAAATTCCAAATAAAAAATTTGAAAGCGTTAAAGACTTCTGGTAACAGAATTGAAATATAATTTTGACAGCAAAGAGTTAAACGTCACTTGATAAAAATATTCATTAATATACTTGTTAATATTCGTATAAAGTATCAATATGTATACTAATAGCGATATTTTATCGCGTATTAATATCTGCATTAAAATTTGTAATAATAAAACAATTCCGCTGGATGTTGATATATTTGTTAATTTATTAGATAGATATTAACGTTTGTATTAACATTTTTCTTGTTCATTAATATCTATATTGCAAAGAATGTTTCTTCTGCGTATGAATATTTTCAATGCTAATACTTTTTGCTTTCTAATGTTTATATTAAAATTTACGTGGCGAAAAATATTTTTTCCGCGTTGACGTTTATAGCAATATCTACATGCACCATGAAATTCAAATGTGGCAACGAATTTCGAATTATCTTCTCGTTTTTCTCCCATTCAACGAAATAAATACGAAAATATTTTCCCCTGTATTGAAATCTCTTTCGAAGCTAAGTCTTTCCAGAAGATATGAATTTTCAACTACCTCGTACATTTTTGTACAACAAAATAGATACAAAGATATTTTTCCTATATTAAAATCTATATTAACGTTGAATCTCTACAAAAGATATGAGCTTTCACCTTCTACTTTTTTTTCTTTGTCCAACGAAATGAATACAAAGAAATTTTTTTTCATATTAAACTCTACGATGAAGTTGCATTTCAGCAGAAGATATAAGTTTTCAACCACTTTCTACCTTCTTTTTACGTCTAACGAAATAAATACAAAAATATTCTTTCCGTATCAAAATCAAGTAATACGAGTTTTCGCTAATTTTTTGATTTTCTTCTTTATTCGACGAAATAAATATAAAGAAAATTGTTTAGACTATAGTCTGTGTGAGAGCTAAAATTTTTACAGGAAATATCAACTTTATCTCGTATACTCGATGCAGGTAGGGCAATTCGTTAACTATGTGTTAGGTAATTGGAAACTTTGTACAATATCCCTACAGTCATATTTAATAAATCACGTGTTACGTGTTTGAAACTGGAACAACACATTTATTGAACATAACCAATTTTCCATTAGCGCATATTAATTACGAGAATACAAAAACATTTTGCCGTGCGATATTACTTCATAAAACAAAAGCGTCTACGTAAATATAAAAATTTGGCATTGGTCATAAAAATTGACATTATCGCTATATTTTATAATGAAACGCTATAAATAGTTCGTGACTAATTTACAAACTTTGCGACATTAAAAAGAAAGCAATTAAAAAGAACGTTAAATTGAAAAATTCGTACGAACTTTAATTACTATAAATATACAATTTATTATTCGAAAGCAACGAATGACACCGAAACCATCGTTACACGTGTAACTATAATGGATTCTAAAACACCGCGAAAAAGAAACAACAACAAACTCAATTGCCAGCTCTCTCTTTCCTTTTTTCCAAGAAATGTAAATCAGTCGCATTCAAATGTGAGAACAGGAAAAACTGCAAGGGATAATCAATTCCCTTTATACGTTGCGCGAAGCAATAAAAACTTTAATCACGCTTTAAATTAGCTTAATTTGCATACTGGATCTTAATTAAAATAGAAAAAGCACGCGAAAGCGAGGCACATTAATATCAAACATGACAAAACGACAATAACCGACAATCGCATTAAGCAAACAACATCTTTTTCCCTAAATATCTTTTCATTCCAATCGGGTCAAAATTTCCCATACATATCCGCGAAAGCTCTCGAAGCGAGGTAAAAAAAAAAAAAAAAACAGGAAACGGTGAGAAAAAACAGGAAATAGGGAAAAAATTTGGGAAATATTTACAAACACGATGGAAAGGACGATAAAGATCAGGAGGCGGTTAATCCGCGGCGAGATGGAAGGTTGCAGAGCGAGAAAAGAATGGGGCTCGTCGAACGATGGCCGCGGAGTGGGGGTTGCTCCGCGAAGGTCGGAAAGAAAATAAAGGCACAGGCATAGGAACGCTCGCGACGTATACCTACCTGACGTCGTTCCAGCGACAGAGGTCCACGTTGCGAAATTAGTTTGGTCCCTATTCCCACGACTTTTCACGCAACGCGAGAATGTCAGCCGAACGTGGCGCGTTCGGCAAAGGTCCTAGCATTTGCTCGGACGGTGATTCACCCTCTGTTATCACGGCGTCGGCGGTGAAACGAGCGCATTCATTCCGTCGGTCTCGTTACTCCATCGGGGCCCGGGATCGCCCGAAAACCCGACAATCCCGCGGCAATTACCGGCAATTATTCGTGCACCGAGTAGCCAGTAGCCTCGGTGTATCCAGCCGAACGAACGCGACAGAGAGACACCGGGTCGCGTTGCGTGAACGTCGAGAAGTCTCTTGGAGTGTAGGGGGCCGTGCAATGGGGTAGAGAATCGGGTAGAAACCGAGGGTAGAAACCAAGATAGATATCCTTTCTTTTCTTTCTTTTTTTTTTTTCTTTTTTTTTTCTCTTTTCTTTTGACAGTGTGCAAACAGAAACGAACACACCAACGTTAACGGTCACGTAAACAACACTTTTTCTACTCACTCTTGGGGCAGAACACTTCGCGACTCCTGCTCGAGGATTCGCTCGACCCCGCGGGTCTCTGTTGTTGTTTATAGTTCGCTCGGAATGAACGCGGCTCGCGAAACGCGAACTATAGAGCGGAGCAGTGGACGATCACGCGCGAAACATCGAAAAGGAACACGGGGATACGGGCACGCATGGAACGGAGTCGGAGTGAGCCAGAGATGGAGATAGCGAGAGAGACCGAGATGGAGGTAGAAATAGACAGAGAGAAGAAAGGCTCAGAAGAAAAGAGAACGAGGTATAGAATGAGATAGAAAGAGAGATCAGAAAGGCAGGAAGCGAGAGCGAGAAAGTGAGAAAGAGATAGAGAGAGAGAAAGAGAGAGAGAAAGAAAAAGAGCGAGAGAGAAGAAAAGGGGTAAAACAAGGAGGCCGGCCAAAGTAAGACCGACAAGGAGGGAAAGCGATGTTCTCGGTGCAGATGCACTCGCGATCTAGACACGTAAACGCACAGAAAATCGACGTGCACGCGACGGCGGTCGCGACGATACTGCGCCCTATCGGGCGGCCCTGCGCAAATATAATACCACCCCTCTCCTACAGTCCGGCCACACTATTCTCCTCGCCGCCACTGCCACCACCAAACCAAACCCAACCCCCTACCGACGATCGGTTTCTCTTCCTACCCTTTTATCTGCCGTCCTCTTCCACCCCTTTGCCCCACTGCCGCCAACCTACCGACCCCCGAACCCCCTCTTATCCCCTGCGACCCCTCCCAACCACCCCTCTCTAACACTCCTCTTCCACCCTGCTTCCATCCCGCTTCTTTTTTTCTCTTTTTTTCTCTTTCCACGGCGTTGGCGACCCTTGCCACGCTACCGCAGAACCTGCTACAGGGATCCCTTTTCTAGAACGGGGGGGCTTTGCTGTGAGCTTCCGGTGCACACCGATGGCTATTTCCGTTCACGCTCCAAGGACTCAAGACGACGCAGAGGACCGGTTGGCTAACCGGGCTACCTCGCGATAGAGAGAGGTAATCGTACGTATCGTCCTCGATCGCAGCTCGTGTATACCGATTATGTCCAACGACCGATAAGATTCCTTCGCTAGCCGCGCTATTTCTAGCCCCTTTGAGCTTCGCCACTCGCTGGACGCGACCATTCATCCTCATTTTTATTCGATATTCCGCCGATACGCACTGGCAAAAAGGCCCGAGTTGCAGGCATCAGCGAGCCGGGTGCGTCAGGCTTTTGTAATTACCCTCGCTTTATATGCCACGGATTTTCCTCCTTTATTTTCGCACAGCCAATCAACCTCTGATCGGTATTAATATACCGACAACCGACTATCTCGGGTCCACGCTTCGACAATCCGTGCGGGACCACTGCGAATGGTTATCGAACAACGGTTAGAATTGTTAACACTAGGTTTACGGGAACCGTCAGTTTCACGGCTGAGTTGCTCCAACTATGCGATATTAACCCTTTGCACTCGACGATTTTTTCGCTAAAGAAGAGTAAAGATTTACAGATTTCCTGGTATAAAACTGATATTATTTTTTTAAGTGATAACTTAAGAATCGTGTAATAATTAACACGTGAAATTATTCGATTTCGATAGTTCGCATATCGTTGTATTATCTTAAATTTGATATATCATTTAATATAAGTCTTCAAAATTTCATGGTGACTGACAGTCGCCATTCGAACGCAAAGGGTTAACAGATTTAATCAATTTATATTAATTTTATTAATATTGTAATTGTTTTTAAATTAAACTCATGATCTTTTTTTAAAGAAATACGTGGTTTCTTTCACCCGTCGATTTGACGGGTCTCCATAAAGATAGGTATACAAAAACCATCCGTAAACTTAGTGTTGAGGATCGAAATGATTTTCCTCGATTTCCTGGCCTTTGTGATATTTAACACTAGGTTTACGGGACCCGTCAATTTAACGGATGGGTTGCTACGATATTAACAGATTTAATTAACTTATATTAAGTCTATTAATATCGTAATCGTTTTCAAATTAAACCCTTTAAAAAGAAGAAAATGAAAATACGTGGTTTCCTTAACCTGTAAATATGATAAATGTCCCTAGAAATAGGTATGCAGAAAACGTCCGTAAACCTAGTGTTAAGAGTGAGCTCTTTGCTTGACACGGGTGACGAGATTCGGATTTCTGTACGCCGACAAATCGGCTGAATCTGAATTCATATTTGACGTTAGTTTCTCTTGTTTGAAGCATCGATAAGGGTAGAGGTCTGGTCTAGTCTATGAACGACACTTAGTGCGAGCAAAGTAGAGCTGCTGGTACGAATGGTGGTCAATTAGAAAAGTTGGAGACTGAAACGGTTAACCTCGATTTTTATAGATTTTTGACCTTCGCAGAGATTGAACTTTTAGTCCGATAGAGATACGATGGGTTTTGTCGAAATCGTTTAATTGGGTGCATCGGTCTTTATCTGGCTGGAGTTTTCCCAGTTTATTTCGGCGAATCAAACGTGCGATCGTTCGTTATTAATATACCGCTTGGCAGTGTTCTGTCTCCTTTGGATTCCTTGGATTCCCGGTAGACCTAGCCCGATATGACACACGGATTTTCCGAGCAATGTGCAGATGTCTAGGATCGTGGAACGAAACTGTCGCGAGTACATATCGTAATCGAGCGATAGTTGATTCTCGAACACTTCTTAATCTCGGTAGTCTTAGGAGATAGACTGCTAGCTTGATGAAGTTGATCAACTTGGCTGCTAGATCAGCGAGCTGGGTGAAACTTTCGCGATTATCTTATCTTTATCTCACTGACATCCTCTCGGTTTGTTTTCGCGATTCGAACGAGCGAATGTTCGTTATTAATAAACCGCTTGGCAGCACTCTGTCTCGTTTGAACTGCTAGGAAGCCTAGGTCTAACTTCGCGCGACTCTTGAATTCTCTGAACGAAATGTGGGATTTGTAGGACTGCTAGATTGCGAAATGACACCGCGATAAATGTAAATTGCTCTTGGATGATGACTAAGAAACTTAAAAGTCGAATTCGTGTATCTTTTTACAATTTTTATCGCTCTAGCAGTTTCAAAGATTTAGATTTGAACCCTCGAGTGTAACTCAAGATAGAGAAATATGTTTCGAGAGATATACACTTGAAAATTACAAAGAACAAGAAAAGTGTAAATAAAGCTGACACTTGATCCAATTTGTTTCTTCCTTTATTTAAATTGCCCTATTTTTTAGTCGAAGTAAATTTCAAATGAAACATTTGAAAGCGTTAAGGGCTGCTGGTAATAAAATTGAAATATAATTCGGATCACAAAGGGTTAAATACTGATTGAGTTATACGCGAGCAGAGAGAAGATTAATAATCGACATATTCAGTGTTGGATCCATGGATCATTGTTTTAACACTAGAACTACCTGGTTGGTAAAAATGATTCGTTTCAGAAATTTTATTTTTGGTTGTTGAAGATATGCAGTTGCTTTAAAGAAAAATG
>NIJG01000226.1:83707-97867 GCA_002201625.1 Euglossa dilemma
ACGCAGGGGGAATCTTCCAAAAATGTCCCGGCCCCCTGAAGGGGTCTATGGGATTCTTACCCACTAAACCCCCTGCAGTGGTCCGTCCTCTTCGCACAAGGAAGTCACCAACTGCCTTAACCCTCTATGGGCCCGTGTAACTTTCAGGTCACATTTTAATTTATCAACATTTTACGAAATAATTATAGCTTTTCTCATGAGATCGCGCATAATTCTTAACTCTATGACGTTGCCAACGTAACCAATACTAATATTCATGACCATTCCTAGGCTCATCAACCTAAAATAAAATATATACCGTGCAAACTGTCGGCAGTAAAACAAAGCGACCACTATTTTATTTATTTATTTACAAATCACACTCGAGTGTTTGTTTCTTCCTTTGTTTCTTTAAGTCGAAGTAAATTTTACATAAAACACTTAACACTAGGTTTACGGGGGTTTCTTGTATACCTTTTTCTACGGATACCCGTCAGATTTAGGGTAAAGAAAACCACATATTTTCTTCATAAAACAAACGATGGGTCTAATTTGAAAACAATCGCAATATTAATAAACTTAATATAAGTTAATCAAATCTGTTAATATCGTATAATTGAAGCAACCCATCCGTCAAATTGATGGATCNCGTCAATGGAACCTATTGTGGATTTTTAGGTGGAAATAGTTCAATATCCGAGAAAGAAATAAATCAAAATCAGAATCTGACTGATGGAAAATTATCAAGCAAGCTGAGATTTTTAGACTTACGTTAGTCCGATAATTTACTAGTGATATTTGTATATCGGATATCGATATGCATTTTTATTAACAGATATCCGCAATGTAAATGGCAATGAGTAAAGGTGAGGCTATTGGCCAATGCTGTCAGCATCGAGAGATTAGAAAAGCTGATAGGCAGAGAGAGAGAGAGAAAGAGAGAGTGAGAGAGTTAAAAGCTCGAGAGATTTCCTGGTTTGTGATAAACCTACGTTATGTTATTTGGTTAAGATGCAATTTATCTGATGTTTACTACTTTAGTTAAATGGAGTGCTCTTCTAACAGCACAGTGGGGGTTCTCAATCGTTTTCCATAAGTTTGAAAAACAGGTAATTAACCGGTTAATGTAATCACAAATCAAAAACGGGCTATTATCACTAGGTTTACGGACGTTTTTGAATACCTATCTTTATGGAGACCCGTCAGATTTGCGGGTAATGAAAACTACGCATTTTCTTAAAGAATAATACCATGAGTTTAATTGAAAAACAATTACGATATTAAGAAATTTAACATAAGTTGATTAAATCTATTAATATTGTATAATTGCAGCAACTCACCCGTCAAATTCACGGGTCCCGTAAATCTAGTGTTAAATCAATTAAAAATAAATTTTTCAAAGTATATTCCAACTTCACAATTTAAATTACTTTACTACTTATTGGCATGATTGTATATGTATTTGGATCTCCTACAAAAATATATCTAAATGTAATATGCAGATGTATATGTGTCCCAAAATTCATGCAGGAAGTAATTTTGATAGAAAACACAGGATTTTAATTAAAAATTGTAAACTGTAATTTTTTTCTTTTATTTTTCTTTCGTATACCGCTCCATTTTTAATAACTCTGAACTGTCAACTGTCACGCTGTCTTTTTTTTTTTCGTTGCCAACATTTTACCATAGAGATAGCATAAAATTCAAATATTGCGTGAATTTTAGAACACCCATTATGTTATATAATATTAGTTAATGCGATACAATGCAAATAAATAGATAGATGTAAATATGTTTCTATCTCGATAAAAGTAAATATTAAATTTAGTAACACCTGTTGCATATTTTTGGAAATTGCAAAAACAAAATATCTGAAACTAGTTATTTTCACTGGTTTGGCAATCATAATTGAGTATCCATCGTAACAGTCCTTAAATTATCTCTTCTCATTTATAAAATAGTCAGTGTTTTTATTATCAATTAATACACTCGCAGCTAGTAACTTTTTCATTTTTTACACTGAAAGCTAGTAAAAATAAAATATCCAAAGTTGGTTACTGCAAATTTATACGAATTAATATCAGCAACGAGAAGAAAAAGAATCATAAATGACGTGAACTTATGTCAACAGCTCGATAGTATTTTCAAAATAAATAAGCAATATAAATTTTCTTCAAAAAGAATTACAAAGTAAAATACTAGGGATCTAGATAGGTCCCAGATGTAAACTATCTACTTAGATAACATTCAGTAATTTATTAGCACCTAAATATCAAAATAATCGAAATTAATAACCGAAAGTAATTTATTGTGAATTATTAGTGAAATTATGATTTAACAGCGTTTTTATTTGGAAAATACTATTTTCGTTATTTCGTTATTAAAACAAATTAGCGTAGTTCCCAAATTCATTTTGAGCAGAGAAGTGATCCTTTCATTGGCTATATCACGATTCGACTGTATTTATGCATCCATTCACGTATCTTGCCTTGTTCATTGCAATGCGTACATATAGCATTCATATCGCACGAGGTTATCTTCATCTGCAATGTTCACTTCTATTCGAATGTGAACGATAAATCGTGAAAAGGTTTCTAGGAACGTCTCGATAGTCCCGGTAATGGAAAACACGAGTAGCCACTGTGCGTAGTTTACGACGATAAAAGTCCTTACTTGATGAATGCATCTTCGATGTGTAATTAGGTGAACCGATTTAATTATTTTCTACTAGAACAAATTATGCGTGTGACACGAGGTAGTATATGTATATATAATATACGTTTGATTAAAAAACATTTAAATAAAATACATCGTTTAGTAATTAGTACTGTTTCATAATCTTATATCCATCTTTTATTCAAAAATATTTTTATGTGGTTCATATAAATCGATTAAATTATTTCATTTCAAAACAGAAAATGTATGTAATTTATCTCGAGTGTAGAATATATATTTAACAAAGAAGCTTTTAAATAAAAAAACAATGTTTAGTACTTTTGTCTCGAATCTAAATTTTATTCCAAAATATTTTGATATAGTTTAATAAATCGATTAAATATAATTTATCTGAAATGTATAATGTCTGGTTGATTAAAAAATTGTTAAATAAGAAATATTGCTTAATAACGAGTATCTTCGTTTAATTTTTTATTCCTAAATCTAAATTTGACGAAAGGACATTTTAGGAAAATTTTGTTTAAAAAATCTTATCTCTATATTTCATTAAATAATTAAGGAAACATTTTTTAAACACTATCGAAATAGCTTAAAATATTTTTCTGTAAGCATATACTATTCTGGAAATTTAATTTCTATCTCGAAAGTTTTACTCGTATAGTATACAAAAAGTATAAAAAGGTATACAAAGATACATTTCACGGAACAGAATCCTCGAAATCTTTAAAAATGCAAAAAAATTTCGAGTAATGGGAAAATACGAAATTCAACGGTTTTCTCGTGATTCAAAATTTTGAAAGCGCGGACAAAAAAGAATATAACACCGACGAATGTAAAAAATATAAAACCGTCTATATTTTTGTCTTGGCAATATTTGATTCGTGTGTATCCTTCCAGTAAATACCGAGAGCCAAGAAGCAGCATGCCAAGCAGCAGAAAACTTGTCAGGGGTTAAAGAGCATAAAATTCATGGCACGTGCAGTTTCTATTCTCAACTGATCTCTTCTACTTCTGTTCGTGAATAGACTTCCTGTCAGACTTCCAAAGAAGAGATAAAAAAATTACCTAAAAGAGTCATTCCTTCCATTCTCTGCTAGTATCTTTAAATTTGGTAATAATAACGCGAAACATCGAAACATAAAAAGGTTATGAAAGAGACTATCATCGGACTATCATCAACACATATGCTAATAACGATTTAATAATATACGTGTTAATAAATAAATTATTAGCTAAGTATAAATAAATTAACCAATAATATGCGATTTATTATTCTATTTTGTTTTCACCAGTACAGATGAAAAAATGAGTGAAACTACTGTGCAAATAAATTCAATATTCAATTTGTTGATTTTGAAAGATGAAAAAAAGAATAATATAGCAGTTATATAACAATAATAAGTAATTACAATTTTACTGAAAGTAGCTGCATGTTTAGATGAGTTTAGAAAGAAAGACAAAGTCAAAGAATAGTCATTTGTAATGCAATATACCGTAATACGTGTATCAATAATATAATATTAATATAACAATAATAATTCACTACAATTTTACCAAAAACAGCTGCATGCTTTCACTAATTACAAAAAAAGAGAGGTCACAAAATAGTCACCTGGATTGGTTGGGTAACTCTAAAGTTAAAAGCAACAACACAGGCTCCAATTGAAGAATGCAAGATAACGATGTGTGTACCAATTAAAAAGGAACCGGCTTTTATGTTTCAGAGATTAACGAACAGTGATCGATTGCGTATTTCCAGCAAATTACTTGCAATTTTCAAGAGCAACATTTTTATTTGTTTCCAGTCAATAAGGCAAACATTTACTGAACTACAGTCAAAATACTCTGTATCATTTGTTCCATTTCATTCGTAAAATTACAAAATTCTTTTCCCTGCAATTCTTTTTACTTTTGCCTAAAATTATCCTCATCAATTCCTCATAATTATTTAATTTTCGAAAATTTTTGCTCGAAAAGTTTGTCCATTATTTTCCATGTTTTTTAATCGATAGACAAATTTTGCAATATCATTTCGAATAATTATCTTCCCAAATGTCTCATATTATTATCGCACATTTTAACTTTAAACTAATCAGTTTAATTCAAATAATTAAGTAATTTAATAATTTAACGCACGACTTAATTACCGATTAAGTAATTTACCAAACCATTTATATATAATCGATTCAATGATAATTCGTTAAATTTGAATTTCTCTGAGCTGAGAACCTTTTTATTTCGGTAAATCGATAATTAATTTCTTCGAAATTTAATTAACTATTCCAAGGATACACTGAAAATGTACGAATACCAAGTCTTCGAATACGACACAAGGATCTTTAAAGTTATCATACGCAATTAGCGTGATGAAAAATCGCTGGAAAATGTCATTAAGAAAAAGAACTGAAAAAAAGCGCTTTAGAAACCATTACAGTAAACCGTTGCAGTAAGTCGAGACAAAGGAGAAATAAAGCAAGATAACGGCGCATCCGTTTGTCCATTAGCCCCTTTGTGAAAACGAGATGGAAGACAGGACACAACAAATTGTTTAATCCTTACTCGCGAGTAAAACGAGCTTCCCTTGCTGTCTGCATATCACAGTCTTCTTTTTAAAAGGCAAGAAAACAATGCAGTCATATTGGATCTGCTGATCTTTTCCTAAACTCTTTTTCTTCCGACATGTCGACAAATAAAGAAAACGAAACTGAAAAATAGCACGAAAGCTTAAGACAGTCCCGATGTAGGTCGCGAAGATTGAAAATAAATTTTACTTTTCTCCTGTGCCTGGCTTTCGAGTCAATTTGATCACTGGACTATAGACCAAGATCATGAAGTTTGGGGCGCAAATTGGTAAATTAAGGAGAACTATAAACTAGAAAAATATATAAAAGAATCTTCTCGAGAGTCCTGTCGGTTCCATGTAACATCCATTTGAAACGAAGCTAGATCAAAGAGAGACCAAGATCATGAAGTTTAGGGCGCAAATTGGTAAATTAAGGAGAACTATAAACTAGGAAAATATATAAAAGAATCTTCTCGAGAGTCCTGTCGGTTCCATGTAACATCCATTTGAAACGAAGCTAGATCAAAGAGAGATCGATATAGCTTTCTTACCTTGTTTCGAAATCAAAAGAAGAAATGTAAGAAAGTGTAATGCACTCTTATGAAATTGAAACATAAATTGTCAGATTACAGAGAACTGTAAATTGGAAAAACTTAGAAGGAAGTGTCTGACGACTTTGTTAACTTCGTGTGTTTTTGGTTTGAGAAAAAAGTAGGTCAAAAAGAGTTATTCCGTTGACGTCTGAAATTAAAGAATTAAATCCAAGAAATGTGATAGATGCACGTTTTTATTTGTCAGACAAATTTTCAAATTATAGATCATTACAAATCATAAAGAAATTCTTATAGGTGAACTGATATAGCTTGAAACAAAAATAGATCAAAGTAAGATCTCTGAAACATACAAATAATATTTTAGAAAATAATATGGATGGATATTAATCAGATCAAATAAATTAATTAACTAAACACTTGCTTTAATACAAGTTTAATTTGAGTTACAGAAAACTAATTCAGTATGTACATATATGTATATTAAGCACTTTTATAATTACTGCATTAGTAGACTCAATTAGTTTTCTATAACTTAACACTTGCTTTAATTCATGTATTAATTTAAATTATAGAAAACTAATTAAGTTTACTAATTTAGTAACTACAAAAGTGCTTAACATATACATATGTACATATTAAATTATTTAATAAAAATTAATAACTTAATAAAGGTTCTATAGTTAATAAAAGTGCTTAATATTACATACATGAATCACACATACTTAATTAATTAATAAAAGTTAATAGCTTAATAAAAGCTTTATAGTTAATTAAAATGCTTAAATTAATACTTGAATTAAAGCAAATGTGTAGTTAAGATCAATTTACTTGATCTGTTTAATGTCTATGCATATTATTTTCTGAAACGTTATTTGTAAAGAGTTTCTGTGTCCTATTTTCAAGCCAAAAAATGGAATGTAAGGAACATGATAGACATATGTGAAATCTGAGACACAAACTGACAAATCACAGATCATAAATTGGAGAAATCTAAGAAGGAGTGTTATTGGTGAATTGTCAAGTGTGTTTGTGTCATCTAGGTGAAACAAAGCTGACTCGAAAAGGGATGACGAAAGTTTCTCTAACTCGTTGCAAAACCAGAAGACGAAATATGAGAAACGTGATGGACGTACACGAGTGATGGCATCAGCTTGTCTTGCGCCTTGATAACATGGTAACAGAGATACTAGAGAGTGGAAGTTTGAAAGCTTAGTTTGGACGCGACTCTTGTAAGTGGTCAGAAGATTAACTGAGTCTAAACATCTAGGTGAACTGGGAGAATCACAGGTACAACAGGATTATAAACTACCATTAAGGAACTTCGAATAATTGCATTAGTTTAACCCTACGATCTTCAACCGGTGTGACCCAAGAATTTTCATGTTTCTCGAGAGGATTTTTAAGACAAGCGATATCCAGTTATTTAACCCTTTGTGCTCGAAGACTTTTCTGCTATGAAGAAGCTTTTTTTATGTTTCGATAAGCTCGGTAGTACCTTTTATGTGAAAATATGTAAAAAATAGTATACGTTTGGGTTTGAAACGAGCAGAATTATTTTATTTTGATACTTAGCGTGTAGTTATCTTTAATATAGTAATTATCGCTTCGTGTTTAAGTTATGGAATTAAAATGAATGGTGACTGAGAGTCGCCTCTCGAGTGCAAAGGGTTAATATATTTAGTTATACGATGAAGTTAGAAAAGAAGACACGATATTTTCCCATATATTTTCACAATTACTATATTTTATATTCTTCTTAGTCCTCCATTTATTTTTCTCTCACACCCCATTGTTTTGTCATTCATTGATCAATTGTATGAATTATTAATAATTAGTCTCAGTGTTTCCAATTGGATAGAAGAAAATTGTGAGTAATTTCTTTATCTCGTGTACGAAAAAAAATTAGATCATAGAATTCTATGAATATGTTATGAATGTGTACAAAATTTCTGTCCAGGTCCCATCAAATTATTTAGTTCTTATAAAAATTCCATTTATCTAAACATCCTCTATATATCAATATTATCACATTATTTAATCAGTCTGTAGCTGAAAGAGGCATATGTATCATAATTCTTTTAAGAACTGATACACTTGATATATAACTGATGCAATAGGTATTTCATCATCAAAGTTGAAGCTCACATATCCATGCTGTAGATTAACAAAGTTGCTTTCAGTAATATTAGAAGTGTAGATGCAGAGCATTCATATAACCCAGTTGTAATGAAACTTTTGAGTTAAATGAAGGATCACTGAGTTCCATTCAGATAAAATTACCAGATCTGCTACTGATACTAGGCTACCTATTATTAGCTACTATCAGAGAATTTGGAATTTGGGTCTACAGAAACTGTGGAAAGTATCATTGAAACGTTAAATAACAATATTCGTTGTCCAATATTTTTTAAACAATTATATTACTCAGCACTCATTATTATTGAAACGTTAAATAACAATATTCGTTGTCCAATATTTTTTAAACAATTATATTACTCGGCACTCTCCAATGTCTCTTGTGCAATAACGAAAATAAATTGTCAAATAAAGAAAAAAAAATGTTTAAATTGTCTATATAAATATCAATAGAAGAAATTGATTATTACAAAACACAGAACGATTGCTAGTATAGTAGTAAAAAGGGGTATGGTATTTAGACTCCGATCACTGACGCTGCTTAAATCTGTAATGTTAATTTTAAACACAAGGATATTAGGGAAAACTGTCGAAAGTTAAATTGGAGTCCTTCAAATATAGTGGAACAACCCTAACTATCCGGCCAAACTGAGATTTGAACTCGGTCTGAGGAATCAGCAAAGACACACCAATCGACAGACAAAGCTTCGAGGTACAGAGAAACAGCGATATAAATTTAAATAAAACACTTATTTTATTTCTTCGTATTGGAATTATGGGTTTGTAATTATAAAATAATTATGATCTCTCTTTTAAATCTTTTATCTTTGAGTGCCTCTACAGAATGACTGACTCGTGAGAGAATATCGGGAGAATAAATATGTAAAAAATTATTTATCTGAAAAATAATTAAAATAATTTTCTTCAACTGGATGACTAAATAAATCTATAAATAATATTCGAGATTATTACATTGATATATTACATTTATAAAGACAAGTACTCAATATCGTTTAAGTGTTTAATCATAAATATCTCAAAAATTATCAAGTAGTTGCTCTTATAGTGGTATATTTTTTTTAATGGATGACTAAATCTACAAATCTGCAAATTTTCAACTAAATCCATGACGTAAAGGATTTGCAGTCTCCTTATTAGTACTATCATGAATGCTTATTGATGTATCGAGGTGATAGATCATCAAGAAATTAACATTAAAATAACGTTCAATGTCTGTTTTGAACGTGACTGTATCAGAAAATGTTTCATTATTTCTCTTCATTGACAAGATAATATTCCTATACAATTCACTGTCAAAAAATCTGCATACTAGGCAAATTAAAGGATTCGCGTATAATGGGTGTTGACACCTACATGAAGGCAAGCTGTTTCTGTAATTAATCATCCCATCCTTCACACTCAGCACCATATCACCCCAAATGATTCTATTTCGCACTCACTCTATCTCCAAATACTAATAAACCGCCAAAAGCCCGGATATTTCAGCTCGTTCCCTGTACAACTGTTTAACTGTGAAATACCGTCATTGCTGACTCACTCTCTTTGTTTTCCCAACACAATCCATTACACTCAATTCCAACATTAATTACCTAAGTACTACTTTAGAGACAAACGATATATGTGTGATAAAAACACTGGAGAAACGAATTTTCGTATACGAAATACGATATAAAAATAAAACGAGTCCCTTTGAAGAAAAGTGTTGAAAGGATAAGTCTCGTAATCTCCAAAAACCAATCTAGAATATAAACTGTGAATAAATTTATAGGTTTATCGGATCTAAATTTCAAGAAAGATTATTTATATAATCGTTAGATCAGAATTAGAGGTTTAGTATTATTATTAGGATCAGGATGATTAATTTTAACCCTTTTCACTCGGCTCTTTCTCTCAGGGGACATTAAAGTTTATTAGCAATTAGGAATAGTAATAAAAAAATTGAATAATAACTTATTCCAGTACAATTTTTTGAGAAATCTATGTTTCTCTGATGTTTTCTCTGTAAATGGCAGAATAAATCAAGTCAAGATACAGTATAATTACTGAGATATATAAAAGAGAACACGACCATCCACATCTTCGGCGAACATTATTCCGAGTGCAAAGGGTTAAAATTAGGGGTGCGTCATGTATCCTCTTGACTTTCTCTCACGAATCGGTCAATCGTTCTGAAAGGCACTCAAAGAAACATATAAGTACTTTCCTTAAGTAACAAAAGATTTAAAAGAGATTTGCAATTATTTCACAATTCCATGATCCAAATAAAATGGACCAAAATTCAAAGTGAACTGCTATGTATGTAGTCCATCCTCGTACAGATACATCGAAAATTCTTAAACTGCTATCTGCGAAGCATTGAAACTGCTTGTTAAATGTGAAATGAAAGATTTAGATATTCTTGTTATTTTCCTTTTTATGAACTGAAACTCGAATAAAATATCGCGAAAGTTTCTGGAAACATAACATAGCATTTAAAGGTTGGATAGATGTTAGACTCGGCATCGAGGGAATCGAGACAGATGATTTTTCAGTTTAAAACGGACTGAGAGGGAAGTTCGAAAATGGCATAAACAATCATGTTCCAAGAAATATCACTGCATATAATCCGCAACAAATACTACGAGAAACTGTGTTGCAGATGAAAGTAGGCCACTCTGATATTATTCATCGCTTGGCTCGGAGAAGGAAAGTAAAGAAAATGGATAAACAAGTCCTGTATAAACTAAGGTACGTTGAGAAGCTTCAGCGAATAAAAGTAGCCGCTTATTTATTTCAAATAAATAAACAGAATTCACTTTTAGAAGATATCCTCAGCCTTGACAATTGTTTGAGGACGAAGAACATGGACATCGTGCATTGAAATTACGTTCTCGTTAGAACATAATCACGACCGCATGATGATCGTGTGCAAAATTTATTTACTCTTATTTTTTGCAAATTAAGATTATAGTTGTACCAAAATTCACATGTCATAGAAACGATACAGCATATAATTGGAATAAAATTGTCCTTCATATAACAAGACACCTGAATTTTAAAGAAATATTGTGTCATGTGAGTCCTTGTTATGTTGAGTATAATAAAAGATTAGTACAAAAATATTAAATAATATTTATAATTAATTATTTATAATTAAATAACGAAAATTAATAAAATGTTTAGGAAAATAACTGTAAATCGACCACTCGGAATTTGTGTATGATTTCTATTTATGTTGATCGTAAAAAATGTTTCTATCAGAACAAAAGGTTAGTTTTGCTACTTCTTAACAGCGAAGAAGCATTCGAAGGCAAAGGATTAATACAACACGAACTGGAAATGAATTTCATTGGTTAATTTCATATTCAAATTTGAATATTTCGAAATTCCATACGCAAATCTGACAAATACGTTTGCTCGAATGAAAAATGTGCGATGATAGTGCTGGCAGTTCAGAATACCCAAGCCAGGTAAATACCCAATTTCTGAATCGTGTTCGAGCACATTCGTGTTACAGGAGCACTATTAACACTAGATTTACGGGGGTTTTTTGTATACTTATTTCTACGGACACTCGTCAGATTTAGGGTAAAGAAAATCACATATTTTCTTTAACAAACAAACGGTGGGTTTAATTTGAATACAATCGCAATATTAACCCTTTGCACTCGGCGATTTTTTAGCTACAGAAGAGTAGAAATTTCCATATTTTCTGCTATAAAACTGACACTATTTTTTTTAGTAGTAAATAAAGAATCGTATAGTAATTAACACGTAGAATTATTTGATTTCGATAATTCGCATATTGTTATATTATTTTAAATTTGGTATAATAATTAATATGGGTCTTTAAAATTTCATGATGACCGATAATCGCCATTCGAGTGCAAAGGGTTAACAGTCTTAATGTAAGTTAATTAAATTCGTTAATATCGTATAATTGAAGCAACCCATCCGTCAAATTCACGGGTCCCGTAAATCTAGTGTTAAGAACGTGTACAGAAGAAATGGATGTAAAATTGATAAAGAAAGAGTCTGCAATAGTTAGCAGATAAAAGCCAATTCTGTCGCGTGATCTCGAGACATGTTACGCTGCGAAAGCAACCTTAAACTAAAATTTACATCGAGCAACTTTCCTTTTGAAACGTTGAAACTCCTCTGCATAATAATTTTTGAAATAATGCATAATTTAGAAGCTATTCCTGGTGAGCAAGTTAGGTAGGTCATCTTATGTACATAAGAGTAGCCAGCTGGCATTGAAGGGTCTGTGAATCTTAACAAGGAACTGCTTGCACGTTATTTTAAAAATTACACATTACAAATCTGCAGAAAAAATATTAGATTTTCTAGAAATTATCAAAGTAATTTAAATAAATAAAAGAAACAAAGCAAGTGGTTGGAAAGTATATGCTTACAGAGGAGAAAAGAAACAGTCGTTGCTTCTTAGCATATTAAATTTTGAATTTCTTTTAAATTATGGTTTTTTCGAGGAAAAAACTAGGAAAAATAAAATTGAGAGACAAGGAATGTTACTGAAAAATATATGCTTTTAAAAAATGAATAACAGCTACCACTTTTGAACCAGTTCTGTGATATGAGGTGTTTGATGTCAGTCCACTGTACTGACATTTCGTACACCCAAAAATAAACAGCAAGAAATTTCCAGAGAATAATATTCATTCTGTTTTTCTATCTAATTTTAACACGTAGAATCTTCGCTATTTACAAGATGAAGCCGAAGAAGTTTCATAAAAATGATTCATACCGAGCCTTCGTATAAATCATAATACAAAATCGAATGATTTCAAGATACTTTTTAAAATCTGCAACTGATAGTATACAAAAGAATAAAATTGACTTTTTACCTTCCATATTATGACTTAGTGTTATAAAAAATAGAAAGATTGGCATCCGAATGTTATCTCAATGCGTCCAAAACAGTTTCACTTGCAATTAAAATTTCATTTTCACTCGTGATTCATCGTTAAAGAAGAATTGACGAATACATGAATTATTTTCAATAATTCTCATAACAATTTACTGTTCTACAAAATTAAAACACTCGTAAAATTCAAAAGTCAATATACTCACTACGGAGAACCATAAATCTAAAAAAATCTAGAATCGAAGACAACCAAAAAGGATATCATATATCCATTTTAAATTTCACTTTTACTCGCAATATATCGCAAACAAATATATGTATCAAGAAGCTATGACTCAAAGGTGACCTTAGAAAATCGAATACGAACGTTTCTTAGAGATTTCCATTTTCATTTCGAATTTCCCATGAAAGAGACTTATTAATAGAACGCTAAACAGTGATTCGGTTAGTACGAGGCTCGCATGTAAACGATTTATTAGAGTAGTGAACTTTGTCATTAGCTCGTGGAAGCCCCTCTCTGCGCCAGTTAATATAATAATAACAGCGGATCGGGGCTGCCCCACTACCTGAAAATGAAGCATCAGATCCACAAGACTAATAATACGTGGACATATATCACGGAAGACTGGACAATTCCTTTAGCACGGAGGTTGGAGCTCAACGAGGTGCGTTCTTAACGACTTATCGAAGCATGCGAGGGATAAGCTCGGCTGAATGATCACTATGTGTAATCAGGTATAGCGTTACACGATGCTTACACGGCCCCAAGAGCCGGAGTCTACTATTTTGTGCGCTAGTAGAGCTGTGAAAATGCCTTTTTACGAAGCAACCGAGCATATGCACCATCGTACCTCGACCATACACTGTCACAGCCCCATGGACCGAGTGAGACATTGCACGGGTGAAATGTTTCACCAACGAGACTCAAAGGATAGTTAACAGGCATGTGCACCATACCGCCGTCCCACCGATCCGGCACCATGCATACCCTCGCGCCCCGTGTCCTCTTTTTTCTCGCTTTGTTCTCCTATATTTCCTCCCTTTGCTCTTGGCTCGATTGCTTTCTACCTTGCTAGATGCCAATTCATAATTCGCCTACTGCGCGCCCTATGGACTCTTGATTGCCGAGAGAAGTCGGAACAGAGATGGTTGCATGGATTCCTGACTGATCCAAGAATACGTTTGTCTATATAAGCACTTGGTCGTTATTACACTTTGAATGTTTACGTAAATGCATGTAGGATCGTATTTTTGGAGGAGGGGATTGACTTGAATAATATTGCTACTTCTTACTGGAATACGATAACTTTGTTAATATTGTAGGAATTGTTAGGTGATTTACGGAAACGAAGACTTTTTAATAATAA
>NIJG01000226.1:120380-136712 GCA_002201625.1 Euglossa dilemma
ATTCTGAAAATTTTAATATTAACTTGAAGTTGGTGCTACAAATATTAATAAGAATCTTTTTCACTTTAATTGTGTTTCGATTCAAGAACTTTGATAAATAACAATATTTTTATCTTACTTCTACTTAAATTTTTGAGTTATACTTTTATTCCATAATCTATTTATTAATTGAGAAAAGTTGTTATTATTATCTTTTTGTTAGAATGAGTACTTACTAATTGATTATTATATATTTTTTTAAATAAGCAGTACTAACAATAAATTAAGATATAATCTTCAGGTATTAATAACAATTTTATACATTTCTTCGGTGTCTTGAACGAAAATTTTCATGGTAACAAAATTTTAAGTCAACGTTTTTTTCTTTCAATTTTCTGCTTTTATGAAATACGTAGGAATATTCTAAACCTTTATACAGTAGTGTATATAAATACACATATAAGTAGGTGTGTAACTTTGATGTGATATAAAGTTATAAGATCCAACAAGACTTATCTCCGATCTTGTGTAATTTATAATATAAATATTTATTTAGGAGAATTTATCACAAGTAAGCGAATCTTCCTGATATCAAAATACAAAATATCAGAATATACAAGATACGTATAAAGTATATGTTAAAATATTAATTTTTTCTAATTTATATTACGCTATATTACAGTAATTTGTTTTAACTACTCAAAAATATCGATTACAATTAATTTAAACACTGAAAATGATTCTTTCTTTTATCACATAATGATTTGGACACACATAATGTTTACACGTCTGCTTTCATGATGTAAAAGAATTTCTAAATATGTTATTATACATTTAATAATACTATTGCGTATAATTAATAAGCAATATATTTAATAACATTCCATAAAACAATATTTTGACTTGTGAAATCATCGATGAACATTTTTGAAGTTTTAGTGGACCAATAGTAGCCACAATATGATACAACTAAATATTCCACGAATAACAAAAACATCATAAGAAAAAGTTTCTCGTTTCTTCGCGTCAATGAATTCTTCATAGCAATTCATCGAAAGTAACATAATTTCGATAGTCCGTGAAGTTGCTGCATGAAGGCAATACGAAGCAGAAGAAATTTATGATTTCGAGATACTCGCCATAAGTATGCTGCAGAAACAGACCAACTTTCAATTTTTCAACAACCCATACCCCTGGATCCTAAGTCATTCACCACTGCAGTGAGAACAACAATTTCTGACTGCTTTCCAATAGTAGCTTTCAATCTGTTTCTTTCGAGTAAACGATATTGCTTGCTCTAGAAAGCAGCTAAAATATTCAATAGGAAGTTTATCAAACATACGATCTCTCCCAATGCGTCTCAATACATTTTTAGACATTTTTACAGATTTTTTCAAGTTTAACTATGAATATAAATAGAAATAATCAGTTGCAGGATGTGTGAAAATTATTTGTCACGATCATCATGATGTTATTCGTGTTATTCGATGTTCGAATCGATTAAAATTTGTCCAAAAATACGACAAAATTCTGTTTCAGCATGATTATCACGGTAAAAATTTATTCCTTTTTTTTTATTGGAAAGTACGTTACTAAAGAGAAAATGTTTGGATGGAACCATGAGTCGCAAATGAACTGTTTTCTCAAAAAAGTGACTTGGCCAATACTTTTCCTGTGGCAAGAGATTTACACGACACATGTATCGAATCCGTATCGAATTTAATGTTTCGCCTAAATTTCTTCTGTTCTACTGTATACTATGATTTCTTTTTTCCCATTATTGAACGAAATAAGCACAATTTAAAATAACGGACGAAAAGAAAAACTCTATTTCAACTCGCTATGCAGAAATTTTTCCTTTAATCTGATCTCAATAGAGTATTATTTTTTCGAATACGTGGCCCATTTTCTCGAGCAAAAATTTCACTCTAATGGCAATGACTATGAAAGCTTTCGAAGAATGTTTTAAAAGCGTGGATGGTATTATGTAAAAAAATACGAGGAAACAAAAACGCGAAAATACGAAAAGGTAAAAAGTGAAACTATGAAAAAGTAAAAATACGAATATACGAAAATAGAAAAAATATACTATTTCGCTTAGTATGTCAGTTAAAATAAATTTAAAATAACGATAATCATTTAGTCACAAGGATTAATAAAATACAATCAAACTAAATAAAATATAATTAATATTCGATAAAAAAGAAGTTATAGCTTAATAACATTAAATTAAATACAATTAATTCCTAGCAAAAATTAAATAATAAATTAATAAAATAATAAAGCTAAATAAAATACATTTGATATAAAGCAAATTAAATAATAAATATACGAAATGTAATTATTATTTAGTAAAATAATGGTCATTTAATAAACTATAATAAAATTAAATGAAACATAAGTAATATCGGATAAAATACAACTAATGTTTAATTTAATATAAATTAGATTAAAGGGATATTTATGAAATATAACAAATTAAATTAAAGAAAATTTCAAGGAACATAAATTCTAAAATCCTAAATTCAATCGTCTATTTGTAAATATTGAAATTTCCTTTTCAAAAGATCGAAATTACTATTTCGAATTTACATTCCAATAATTTGTTTTATATTCACCTTCAGAAAAGTTAGCGTATAACTCATCTGGTGTGGGATTACGTTTTTGGATATCGAATAACTTACCAAGCACACTAGAGAAGTTCGTTGATATACTTGAACAACGATAAATGTTGTTACGGAATAGTTTACTGATTGTAAGTGTCAAGCGATGCTTCGTGAATGTATAAGAATGGTTATCGAAAGTTTAAAGCTATTATACTCGAAACTACACTTTTCAAGTTTGCGGAAACGATATTCCAGAAACTAATAAGGCCTTTATCTCTAAACTTTAAACGCTTATAAAAAGCAAGTTTGTTCCGTTCCGTTAAAATAATAACCATAAGTTCATAAATCAATTTTGGTTAATCCAAAAGAGTCATTATTTCTTCGATTTTAGCGTGATAATCTTATTAATTATACATCCAGTTTCTTTCATATCGAATTTTTAGATAATTTCATTTTAATTTTCTTTTTGCTGATAATTTTTCCTCGAAACTTTAAAAATGATAATATTGATACAATTAGGTATCGTATCTTTTTAATAATTTTTTCTTCCATATTATTAATTTTGCGAATTTAAATTTTCTTTCTCATAATAAGTTCTCACGAGTGAATTTTAAATATTCTTCAATTCTTTTCTCCTCGCCTATGTTTTAAGTTAACCCTGCCATAATTATGACCATACTCGACTGTACGTAGACTATATTTCAAAACAAATCTAGAGATCTAGAAATTTTAACGACGTCTGCAGATCTAAAAAAACAAATTAAAAATAAAGTTACACGAAATAAGAAGAATTACTAATTGTGAAATTTAACAAAAACAAGATCAAAATATTTTTAAAAATTTTATCGAATAATTTTATCTTTATTAAATAGAAATATTATACGAAATTAAATAGAAAGAAACTTAAATATACGTTCGAAAATAAATATACGAAATTTAATAATCAAATCGAATAGAAATAAATTAACACTGATAATAGCAATTAATAAATAAGCAATATTGTCAACAATTTTGGAAACATTGAATCGCTCTATTTCATATATCTCGTTAAATATTAACACATAACGTTTGTAGATAAAAACGTGACAGAAAATCGAATCCTTGTAACTTTCAAGATATTTATTTTCAATATTAATATCTTCTCGCTAAAAGCATCTGGTAAATTCCTTCTAATCCTGCTTCTTGGAAACAGAAATCAGAGTGAATACGAAAGAAAGGTTTAAACATGTAACAAACCCAAATTTAATACCTACTCATTATTCACCTATAATTGTTACAAAAAGTTGACAATATATAATTATTCCAAATATAAAATTCCAATGGATCAATTTTTTGCCAGATTTCCTTGATCAATTCAGTCATTCACTGACTAAAATGATTAATTCTAAGCTTACTTTTCGAATTTTTCGAAATCAGAACCAAAGCTAACGCTTAATTTCCTACACCTAAAATAAATTTCTATATTTTTCTTTCCTTAATCCAAATTACACGAAATCCTAAAGCTCACGTACGAGAGTGCACGTTTTTCGTAACACATAATACATCAGCTTAACACTAGATTTACGGAACCCATGAATTTGACGGATGAGTTGCTTCAATTATACGATATTAACACATTTAATTAACTTATATTAAGTCTATTAATATTGCGATTGTTTTCAAATTAAACCCATCGTTTGTATTTTGAAAAAAATATGAAATTTTCTTCACCCTAAATCTAACGGGTGCCCGTAGAAATAGGTATACAAAAAACCCCCATAAACCTAGTGTTAAGAATTTTAAAGTTTCTGCGAGTACGAAGAACGTTCCAGTTGTCTTCAGTTATGAATTTGTTAGGTAAGCCTCCATAGATCCTATCAAAGTTTTGTTTAAGACTGTTGTGTCTGAGAAAAGACTATAAACCGGAGGTGAAGTTAGGGGACTATCCCAACCTTCTAGGATTACATAAATGGTTTGCTTCAAAACGTTGTAAGCCCAATTTGCTGTTAATACCAGCAGCGTGGGGTGCATTACTGCTGGAATGACGTGTAGGCAGAACTTTGAAGCTTTTAGCTTGGAGGAGAGTTGACAGTAAAACGAGTTTCAGGAATAGAGACTCGTCAGACAGAATACGAAAGTAAATATCCGCTTAACAATGTCCTATCGAATTAACGAAGATAAAGCAGATGATCTCGTAATTCGGAGTACCCGGTACGAACTCCGTTGCGAAATAAATGTCCGACGCGATATAAGCAGAAATTGAAGAGTTTATTTTAAAAATAACATAAAAATTAACGCGACGAAAGTATTAGGTCGTCCCATAAGTTCATTCGCGGTGATATTTCCATTCCTCGTCACAATTTATAAACTATATCGATGATTAACGTGTTTGTCAACGAAATAGGAAGAAGTGGTAGAACAAAAAGGCGACTAAATTTGTTCTTAACATTTAAAGGTTTATTCGACGTATAATTTTAAATGGTAAAAGTAAAAACCGGAACGAATTTATGGGACGGCCTAATATTTGCATTGGAAAAATTCGTCGCGCGCAGAAATCGAACTATTCACGAATCTGTCTCGATGGTTGGCTTCGTTTGCGACGAATATGTATTCCCATTGATAAAGTTTCTGAACGTTGTCCCATGAAAGAGTAGCAACCGTTTGAAGCGGATATCGGAGAGAACAATTGGAGAGGTAAGAATACTTCTGCGACTCGGTGTATGCGAAATACAACGAAATACCTATGCAAAGAACGGTTTCTTCCGACGACAACGCTGCTCCAGGGGGTGAAACCGACCCTCGGTGTTTTTCAGATTCCTCGGTTTCTTAATGTAATTTATTAACGACGGAAACCAGTGTAAATGGATGGTTATTCCATTTTTGTTTTCGCAAAAATTATTCGTCAAGCGTAATTGCGAAACTTTTGGTTATATATACGTTGAAGAAAAATATGAACGTAATAAAATAAATTCAATTACAAGATAAAATACCGAGGGTAATGAAAAGTTGAAATGGTGATTACGTGAAAAAGATTATATATTTAGGGAACTTTCCGGAAATTGTGAAATTGAATAGAAGCTTTTCTGATGCTTCTATAAGCTCGGTAATACTTTTTATGTCAAAATATGCAAAGAGAATTTATACGTTTGCGTTTGGAATGAACGGAATTATTTTAGTTTGATATTTCAGTGTTTAAGTTATGGCATTAAAACGAATGGTGACTGAGAGTCGTCTCTCGAGTGCAAAAGGTTAAAAGATATAACAATAAATTAAACGATATTAATTCTGAGTACAGAATTTTAGGATAATTTTATCTTACTTTCTAGATAATGTTAACGTTAAGTAAGTAAATCTGAATGCAAAAACAATTACCACGATTTAAGGAAAATTACTAATGAAAATTATTGATGTCGAAGGTATAAGATTGTCCCATAAATTCGTTCCGGTTTTTACTTTTACCATTTAAAATTATACGTCGAATAAACCTTTAAATATTAAGAAAAGATTTAGTCGCCCTTTTGTTCTACAACTTCTTCCTATTTCGTTGACAAACACGTTAATCATCGATATAGTTTATAAATTGTCACGAGGAATGTAAATATCACCGCGAACGAACTTATGGGACGACCTAATATAATCATATGCGAAGGTATAAGGTATCATAAGTGAAGTTTGGATTTTAGACTAAGGTGTAAAATGTTTAATAATATTATTGAGAAATCGATCCTATCCAGAAGTAATAATTTTTTCGAAATGGAAAATCAGCCTGCGTCGCGTAATACTTCATTGTGTTTATCGTCCTGCTCGAGGGGTGCTGCGACCTACAAACTGATAAGCAAGTTTAGACACGGTGGGGAGAAAGTAAATACCCCTGTTCATTTCTATTGCCACGCTTTTCGATACGCAACATGAATTGCCCCATTTTCCGAAGCAGTGGACTTGTCACTTTAATAGAAAAATTCAATAGCGTGGTACACTTTCGCTGTTATGAATGTGATATAAATAGCATGTGGTAATATAATGTCTAATATAAACGATACAATATAATGTTGAAAATAATATGTAATGATACATGATATATCATTATTATAACGTATTTGTATATAATAATATCATTATATACATATAATAAAATATAATAATAACATATGACAATTATATGATAAATGATATACAATAANAAAATAATGAACGATAATAAATAATATAGGATAATATATACCGATATATAAGGACGTAAAATACAAAATCTTGTTTGAAAGTACAGAAAACAAAGACGTAAACCGCAATATGGCACTACAGACGAAGAAAAACGTTGCAATCTAATAAAAACTGACCGAGCTAAAAAAACTTGTGCACAGAGGTTCTGTATCGTGGCTGTTACAGATCAACGTAAGTATTTACGCTTTCATATGCGGCAATGGAGGCTCTTAAACCGCGCATGCGTTATAGAATCGTAATAAAGCAAAGCTGGAAGCTACAATGAAACATTAACGAGCTTTCTGCCTTAAAGACATGGCTCTACGAAACCCAAGAAGTGCAAACTGAAAATGAAGTTTTACTGTATTATACCGTTGTTACAAACAGAAGTATAACACAAAGAAATGGCGAATGTAAACGGATAAACTTGGGTTACTACCTTGGCCACCCTACGTTTTTATTACAAGACTTCTTCGAAATGTCGTGAATACAGTGCAGCACAATGCAATTAGCGAATATTTCTTTCCATACTTCAGCTTCAAATTATATTATGCTATTTCTCGCATAAGAAATGTGAAATAAAAATGACGAATTGGAATGTTAAAAATAGCCGACTTGAAAATGGTCAGTTTGAAACTAGAATTACATATAATATACTATATATCATATAATACTCTATATATCATATAATACTATAATATAATATAATGTAGCATAGTACTATAACACAGTACAGTATTACTTACTATAGCATAGCATATAACTACAGTACAGCATAGTAGTGTATGATACATATATAACAATAATATCGTACAAAATAGTACAATTCTATACCGTGGCATTATAGTAAATAATGCTGAAGTATAACACAGAATGGTATAAAATTGTAGTATAACATATTATTCTGCACGCTGTAATACTATATCATAGCACAACACAACACTATAATATAATAATACAGCAGTATAACAAAGCATGGTATACTATTATAATATTATATAACAATACTATAGTGCTAAATATAATATAGTGCATATAATGCAAAATATAGTGCAAATATACATGCAATACTAAGTACACATATAATACTGCATATAATATGTAGTAATTGCAATAATAATGTTAATAATTGCTCATATTAATAATGTTAACATAATATAATGATCATAATAATAATAATGTTTAATAATATGTAAACTGGTTCGATGAAAATAAATTGTTACACATACACTTGCATAAAAGGAAGACGAAAGAAAAAGGTATCTCTATTATTAACACTAGATTTACGGGAGCCGTCAATTTGACGGATGGGTTGCATTAATTATACCATATTAACAGAATTAATTAACTTATATTAAGTCTAATATTGCGATTGTTTTCAAATTAAACCCATCGTTCATTTTTTCAAGAAACATATTATTTTTTACCCTAAACGAAACAGGTGTCCGTTGAAATAGGTATACAAAAAAAAACCGTAAACCTAGTGTTAAACAGCCTATGTATGTTTCTCTAGATGTTCGTCTCTAAATAGCCAGCTATTATTACTAACAGACTAATTGTAAGGAATATATAATAGTTACATCAGCCACGGTTAATTTGAACAGTCCTGTCATTTTAAGATCTCGTATCCGAAATTAGAACAGATTGAAAGACAGACTATAATTAAACGAGCAGGAAACAAGAAGTAGACTCGATCTTCTCCGTTTAACTGGAGAAAATTTATTCGAAAAATTCGACAGGAATTTACTTTTCTTCGTCGAAAATTAATATCAATTCCCGTTCTAATCGACATAGATACATTACGGCTAACGAAACAAATAAAATTAAAGAAGAAGGAACCAGATACCGCGGGTCCATCATTTTCTCAGGATAATCTGTTCTTTCGCAGGAAAGTCACGTTACGTATTTCTTTCGAAGAAAGAATCTAATCGATAGAAAAATAACAGCGCTGAGAATTTCTAATAAAAATATAACGAAATCAAGCTCCCACCGATGGATAATTAACCTGCTAGCCAAAATCGGGCCTCTGATCCGTCTCACTGACCAATCACGCGAGATTGGAAGGCTACTCGCGCTGACTCATCTAAAGAAAGTGGCGAGTCTAACTCCGTGAGACCTTAACCGAGGAAAAATGTGGTCACTTATCTGGGAACTACGTAGTTTATACCCCTTTCCTGAAACTATTGTCAACTGTTCTAAGCGTTTCTGGAGCAATCTCCCGTTTAACCTTGATGGATTTCTCTCTGAAGATATATATCAAGAAAAAGACATTAAAACTGTGGAAATAAATCTTGACCGAACGATACAATTGAAAATTACATCATTTGTAATCATTATATCATCGACAATAACAGAACTTTCATTCTATATTTTCTTCTCCTCTTTTTATAAAAAATCACATCTCAACCAGTGTATAGACTATAATTTTGAGAATAAAGGACCAAGAAATATTTTTAAAGATATCGAAACCTCGAGCAATCTCGAAATTTTTAATTACGCGTAATAGAAATGGTTAATTAAGGTTAGATAATAATTTATCGTTAGCAGAATTAAAGCAAAGCATTCTTTGAGTCAGCCATTTGGTGCACTCTTTTTAACGAAAAGGTTGGCCACTTTTGACCTACACTTTTCACTACGACCTTTGGATCAGAGCCATGAAGCTACTGTCGCGCCATCTACCTCAATAGCAGCCTCGAACCAATTCCTTTTCTTGTATCTACACAGTTTCGGGCCACCACAATTCCCTATCTATTCTGACTCCATCTTATACAAATGTGCGTTACCCTCGATATTAAGATAGGACAAAAAGATCAATAACCAAGAACAGATTACGAGATTCGGAATATGAATAAGAAATTCAGGAAAATTTCTGGACACTTGTATAAAATATGAAGTATACTGCTAAGCTTTCGAATTCATATCACGTTAGATTCGATGATCTATCATATTTCGTTCAACCGTTTCAATAGACGCCTTCATATCGATACTAAAACTATCGACCTGTAATATGTAATTAAATATATTACATTTAAGCGATATTAATTAACCTTTAAACGTGAACAATTTTTTGGTTCAATCAATCAATCACTTCGATGAAAATGTTTGCGAGTTGTTTTATATAGTAGTCTTACTCGTTTTTCTATTTCAGTAAAAACAGATGCACGAGAGAAAAATGAAGGTAAATTTATCTAATTATGCCTTTATTTGAATAAAAATGAAAATTAATTTTATAGAAAACAGTTACGTGCCTTGATAATTGTTGAAAAAGCTGAATTAGTTGAGAGCTAACGAGAAGCTAACATAAATTAAAACCTAAAGTAACCTAATTTAACCTGAAATCGATCTGTGTTATAAATATATGTATAAAAACACACGTATATAAATACTTATATAAATAAAGGTCTACTTTAAACCGATCTGTAAGAAGTGACTAAATATACTATACAGATGATAATAACTAAAATACTACAATGGAGATAAATGAATATATATAATCATCTATTTGAACAAAAGTTAATTTTAAACTTAATTTTGTCACAAGTAACTGTATATTTTCAGCGAGTACAAAAATTATATATGTAAAATGATAATATATGTAATCCAAACTTAACTCAACTTAACCTAAATAACCTAACTTTCATCTGAATCGACCTGTAATGTACAGATAAATATACTATATCTAAATGGCGTAATAACCAAATGTAATATATTTTTATGCTGATATTGGAGATGAATATAATGATCTTTTTATCTGAATAAAAGTCAACATCAATTTTGGCAGAAACAGCTGCATATTTCCAATAAATGTAAAAACAAAATGTCTGAATTTTCACTGATTCGATATTTCTCATATTACAATAGTATAACTGAATACAGTCATCCGTTGACTTGAAGAAAAAATTCTATACCACATTCTACCTAAAAAGACATAAATGTTTGATCTTAATGTCTTCGGCTAATGAACTTCTAAAGCCTCTAGAAGCGTTTTTCGTACTTATTGTTAATCTACATCTTGAAATATTTAATGTACTTAGAACAAGCCTTAATGCAGTAGCTTTTCCTTGGTTAAATCTACCAGCGCCTTTATAGATTTCCAAATATGTGCAATAAGTAATTTATTTAAAAACAGAAATTATAAATAAAATTTACGAAATGTTTGGTATCTTTTAGTTTAATCTTTTTATCAATAATGTTAATAAAATTTAATAATCGATATATTCTGATTTTATAATTTCCTTACTATCTCAGAACTTACTAGAATCACTAGAATTGTAATATTAAAATCATTCTAACTATTTTTGTACTAATAAAATAATATCACTGTTATTAGAATCACGATTAGATTTCTCAAAGCAATTATCTTTTTATTCATCTTCATATTCGTTAAAAATCTATTCATCACCACTGCTGTTTTAAAACAATTTATTCTCGATTACATTTGCATCCACGACGAATGCTGATTTCCTTTTTCATTTATTTTTTGGTCAGAGTAATGGCTAAATATCGATTATCTGATGAAAGATAACATTATATGGAACTGAAATTTAACTATAAATCACGATACTTTTATTCTTTGCTACGGTGCACTGCTAGTGTGCCTGAGAGACCACTTGAAATACAACGCCAAATGTTATCTATGCTAGAAGGAGTAGGTACTTCACGTTCAAAGAGTTAAACTGGATACAATGTATCCTCTATATTACCGTGTTATAACCTCATTTATTCTGTTAAATATTAGACTAATCGCGACATCTCTGCTGGTAGTTTGAAACTTCGCAATGGCCATGTGGTTATTAGATATTTCTAGCCTCTCCATTTTCCTTCCCTCCTCTCAATCTAACAATCGATACGTGAACACGTGTGTATAATCTAACGAATATAACAATTTTCCATGAAATATGACATGACTATCAAGCACCTCGGTCTCTTTCGTTCAAAAATCTGAAAATGATCTGAAAATACTGAACAGCTTCTGGAGAGCAGATAAACATTGCAGTGACGCAAACATTTGTATAGTCAAGGAAGCTGAGGATTTAAATACATAAAACAGGGATGTTTTGAGATTAATAACCGAAGGAAATTTCTCAAACGTTAAAAACAACAAATAGAGATTATGCACTGGAACTTAGAGAAAGTCATAACGAATAAGGATTTAAACAGTCTCTGAAAATATAGCATTTTTCGAACTAGACCCTTTTTTGATAATCGTATTCTTCTATGGCATAGCAATTTTACAAAAAAAGGAAGAAAAGAAAAGAGAAAAATGTTTCAACTTCGAATATCTCAAATAGAACCTTTTTCTAAAAATAAAATAGACTCCTTAATTATTTAAAACCCATAATATCAGATAAATATATGAATATATGTAAAAATATATGTATATATTTATGTTTTAAAAGACATTGATGACTTTAAAAATGACGACTGAAAACGATACATAAGATTTTTACGATACATTAGGTCCTGATACCTTGTAAATGTCGCATAAAATATCTTTGGTACCACCACAAGAAAAAAAATGTTTATATAAGCTTATTTAAATGAACCAACCTGTATAAGCTGCAAGCTATCTAATACTCACAAAATTTTTTGCGGCATCTGGATGTCCAGTCGACATTTAAATTATTTGGTCGTCCCATAAATTCGTTCTGGTTTTTACTTTTATCATTTAAAATTATACGTCGAATAAACCTTTAAATGTTAAGAACAAATTTAGTCGCCTTTTTGTTCTACGATTTCTTCCTATTTCGTTGACAAACGCGTTAATCATCGATATAGTTTATAAATTGTGACGAAGAACGTAAATATCACCGCGAACGAACTTATGGGACGACCTAATACGTATAACATATTGTTTACTTCCTCCCAAGTAAAAACAATATTTATATAACCCCATTTCAATGGAACACCCTGTATAAATCGCAAGGTATATATACATCTTTATCATAAAATACCTATTTCAAATAAAAAAAAATTCCAAAATAACAAGGTATGAAACACGGTGACCCTGAATAGTAGTTTACTTCTCGCGAATCAAGCAATTCTTAAGGAAAAATGGAATTTCGCACGCGCCTTATTATTGTCTCGGATCGAGATATCGAGAGAAAATGGATGCACGTTTGGGCACGACAAGGTCGAATGTCTGTTTTATAAACGTTGTCGCGAACTCTAAGCTTTTTCGCCATGGGGACGCGGTGAAAAATAACGTTTGCGAAGAATCCCCTTGCACGTGAGAAAAAACCGAGGGATACAGTGGCTGAGTAAGTGAGAGAAAAACAAAGGGATAAAGAGGTCACATGCTCTGTGAGCTGTAGTTGGAAAGGCGATCAACCGTGCAGATTGAGCCACAGGATGAAGCCCATCAGGGTTTATTGAGTGTAAAGAGACAAAACAAAGAGGAAAAAGGGCACTGTGCGTTTCTAGGAAATCTGAAACTTCATCGAAAAGGAACACTTCAAATATAGAAGCTAAAATTGCAACCTGCACGCGTCATTAATCCTTTGTCATTATTATTCTGGTTACCGGTACACGGCGGGGTATAAAATTAACGTTCCAACTGCAAAGCTTTGACAGAACTTTTTCTTTTTAATATTGAACTTTTGTTTTGAAATTTGTCGTTTATATCAGGTATATCGAGTTTTCGTTTAGCAACGGTATATAGGAATAATAATAGCGTGCAATTATATGTGCCACTATGGAATATTATACGATAATATTTTATTGTATATAATAGCGTACGATAGAATACAATAATATAAAATAGTGACAATAATATATAACTATTAGGTCGTCCCATAAATTCGTTCCGGTTTTTTATTTTTACCATTTAAAATTATACGTCGAATAAACGTTTAAATGCTAAGAAAAAATTTAGTCGCCCTTTTGTTCTACCACTTCTTCCTATTTCGTTGACAAACACGTTAATCATCGATATAGTTTATAAATTGTGACGAGGAATGTAAATATCACCGCGAACGAACTTATGGGACGACCTAATATNATATGCAATAAGATATTATATACTAAACTACAGTACACGGTAATAAATATACTATAGTATACAATAATATAAACAATAACTACAGTATAAAAAATAAACTACATAGATCAGAGTATTGTATACTATACAATAGTGACAATAGTATGCCACTATAGAGAAAAAAATGTTTATATATTATTTTATTTTTCTAACTACTATAGATATCAATTCAATCATTTTTCTATCATTATTTTTATTATTATATGCAGAAGGAAAATTTTCTAAGATTTTTTTTCATTTTCAACAAATCTTTAAATTTCTTGTTTTATCTTTTCTTGAATCTTCTATCAAAATTTAAAAGAATGTCTGAAACCAATGTCATACTACAGAATAAATCAGTATGGTTTTATCACCAAAAGACGACATGAAATCTATATAAAAAGGAATCTTTTTCAACCGATCTAATGAAGGACTTACAATTCGGATAATCGAGACTCGGGGAGAATTTCTCCATATTTTTCATACAGAAATAAACTTTTTTTTCAGAGATTTCCAGTTTCTTTCGTACTGTAATCACAACCGAATATATAGTTGCTTATATTTTAGCACTTGTACGCAAGTTCTTTATCACGCCAGTTTTTCAACAAGTTATAAAAGCTATGTTATCAGACAGACGAGCTATTAAAGGAAAGACTTCGTAGAAAAGAATTTTACGATATGTACAGATATGTACATACGTTTATTGTTAGTAGACACGAAACTTTGAATAACCGAGATCCTACTATTAGGATAAAAGAAAATATATTATAAGAATTCCAGTAGAAGGTATAATGTAAGAATCCGAAAAAAAAAGAATGTTTTACGAGAGTTTGAAAAAAAGAACAATATATTATGTAAATGTGAAAGGAGATAAGGATGGATTCTAATCGATAGACCGACAAAGGAAATACACAACTAAAGTGTTCATGCACAGACAGGATTTTACTCGACAATTTAAATTAGTATAATAATATTTTCTAATATAAAAAGGTTTCAACGCGAAATGTTATATAGTAATGAATTTAAATATTTAAAATGTACGCTAAATCAAAAATACCATATTTTAAAACAAAAACACACGAGTATTATACTGTTATAATAATTAATAAGGTATCATAAAAGTATTTTAAAGATATTTCAAAATGCTGAAGAATTATATATATAATTCATTTTTGTAAAAATCACGAAAAATTATTTTTTTAAAATGCCGAAAGAAAATGGAAAAATTTGCATCAAAGATAAGGAAAATTATTTTGACTAGTTGATATCATGTCAATTGCTGATTCTAAGTATCAGTAAATATTTTCAATCAAGATACTATCACAACTTATTAATTTTACACATTTTTTCCATACTTTCAAAATTAAATAAATATGTAAATAAATTTCTATTCGTGGTGACAACATTTCTGCTATAATAAAACGAGCTATATCCACTCCTTGGAATATTAAACTTTGTAAAATGAAACTCAAAACTCAAAACGCGACGAAATCGACAATCGACGAACAATTATATATCTATCTCGCTCAACCTCGTCTTTTTTGTTCTTTTTTTTTTATTACTTTCTCTCGCTCAATTATATGCCACTTTTTCCAATTAGAGGGACGATATTATAATGCGTATTAAAACACCTACTTCTAAACTTTACAGTATATAAACTGCACGAAAACAGTCGAATGAAGATGAAATTGTGAAAAAGCACATGGATGAGTGAGTGTAACAAAATGGACGAATGAATGGAAGTGTCATGGCGGGTAAGAGCGCGTGAAATAGGAGCAAGGAAACAGAAAGAGGGGATGGAGATGTATACCAGGAGGAACACGAGTTAGGTGAGTGAATAGATACTTAAGTATATAGATGCGAGACAGGAATATAATCAAAGGAATATTCTGGAAATGAAAATATATACAGTCGGCTACAAAAATATTTCAATATCATTACTATAATTATTACTATAATTTCATTTTTCATTCTACATTTTAATCAATTCTTGATTCTGAATTTTTATTTCTGATAATTGATATAATTATAGTAATATCGTCAATTTTTTATTCTTCGTCCTTTATACTTTCATCGTCGAAAATCCATAATAACCAAAAATATCAAGTATGTTAACTATACGTTAACATAATACATATTTTGTGTTTATGTGTTTATTTAAAACACACAGTACAGATTTATACGTATATTTGAATGTTTTTGGAACCGACTGTATTACTGGCTGATGAAGTACCAAATATTTATAAAGTTTCTTTAAGTTATGACAATTCTTACAATTAATGTGAAAATTAAGAGAATAAAATAAAATGCTCGAGGAGAATAAAATAATATTTAAAATTTTCATTTTCATTTGTTTCTATTATTTATTGTTAAGATATGTATTAAGTGATATTGATTTCAGTAGTGATACTTTCATATGAAAGTGAAATTCAAGATTTTATATACTTATTATAGATATCTGAGCAATAACAGTGGTTAACGTTACTTATTGTTAGTAATAATACTATATTACTATATCTGGTAGTAAAATAATTGGTAAAGATAATTTTT
>NIJG01000226.1:137194-150234 GCA_002201625.1 Euglossa dilemma
AGTTAACATTAATAAAAGAATTATAATTGCGTATTTTTAATGTTATATCGTAATATATTCTTCTTTTTTATATAACACGTAATTTACAAATAACTCAAATTTATCAATTAAAATTGGACACCTTGTACATAACTACAATACAAATTATACTAAAAATAGTTGCAAGTTTTCAATAATTGCAGGAACAAAAATTCTATACCACCCGTATTAAATGTTCTCATAATTATAACGATAAAATGAATATTCCACGCTCAAATTTATTCGAATTACGAAACGACTCGTGCCATTACACGATTCTATTTTAATTATAATTTAAATATCTCGCATGATAATGCAGTGATATTATTACACGTCATAATACCATGTTACGTTTCATCTTACATTCGCAAAACTCGGTTAACAAATCGATAATCCTCGAAGAAAAGTAAAATAAAATTTGATTGGAAACTAGTCGTGAAGGTAGTAGAACAACGTATTACTTAACCTTACTTAACTATCACAATTACGATCGTACAATGTTTCACGCACAATTTCGATATCCGGTAGAATAAAAAGGGAAAGCACAGTTTCTATGTAACACACTTGGCAATTTCATTCACGTGCTTCATATATCAATACGTCGTTAAATGTCATTATAATGCACCGTTGAATCTCTTTACACGCTGCGCTTCAACGCAACCGAAGTTACTATTTACAAGTCGTGGCGCTATCTAGCGTCACAGCGTGCGATTACTTTGAGAATTAATTCCTAATGTACAATATTATATGGTAACGTCGTCGTCGTCGTGGAATGAAAATATTTACACAGAAATGCGTGTGAAAGTGACACGAGAATACGTGGAATTAAAAAACAATCAGTTAATTCTAATTTTAAGCATTAAGCATCTAGTCTGACTCGAAAGCAATGAAACTACTTGCATCTTTATTTAAATCAGTAGTCTTATCGACCACTTTATCAACAAGTGGAACACTATGATTTTATTTGTTTAGAGTGAAGCAAACTTTTAAGTGAACTGTGTTAACTCATTTGATATGGTATAATTTACATATTCAAAAAAGAATTTTACATGCCTAAAATGAAAATGAACATTTAAATATTTCATATAATTGTAATGTAATGCATATAAATAAAAATAAAAATGATTCTATGTTACTGGAAATATTTGTGTACAGTTTTAACAGGAGGTTAGGTACTAGATATTTCAGAACTTATATATATATATGTTTCGAATAATAAACAGATAAATGACTTTATTTAAGTATTCAATTGAATAAAATGGCAATACATGTATATCTTATTGTTAGATGAACACGTAAAACAAATTGGATTATTACGAATTTTTAAATGTAAATTGCTTTATCTGTGACTTAGTTAAATCTCTGTTATTCCTTTAACTTGCATTCCCCAAAACAAAAAATGGAAAAGTCACTTTCATATGATTGAAAATTTTTGGAAGATCACTATTGTAGACAATAATCACTTAAAATATTGCTTCGAAAATTGGGAAAAGAATCTCCCATGAAAATTGCCTTCGTAGCTACCATTTTGATTCTTAAGCTTTTCTAAATATTGTTCCATTATATTTCGAATAGATCAAATACCGATATAACACAACATAAGCTATCACACATATTTCGTAAATAAACAGAAATTCGGTAGCCAATTATCATTCTCTTTTAGTCTCATAGCACTTTTATTTTAAAACATAGCAATGTAATTAAAGAAAATAATTAATGGTTTTCATAACTTTTCTCGTAATAAGCTTATTTTTCTTATTTTACAAGTATTTTCCGTATTACTCAAATAAATAATTTTTCCAACGTTCAAAACACTCAAAATTCTCGTTTTTATAATTTATTTCTTTGTTTATAATAATAAATGTAAAGAGTCACTTGGAATTAAAAATTATATTATTTCCTGATAATGATAATTAATTCATATACACTATTTCTCTATGATTACACTGTCCAATAAATTTTAACTGTTCTCCCTAATCCGTAATATCCATTAGGTGATTTTTATACAGCATACTTAAAATGAAGTATTGTATAAAAAGTAAAAACGATAACAGGTTCGTTATTGTCTTACAAGTTAGATGAGAGTACCCCGAATTCATCAATGTCCATAATTATAAATATTTGTTCTTCTGAATAAATATAATTGGTCATCAAAGTTTAAAAATTGGCAAAATAAACTTTCGTTTAACTTTTAAGATGAGAATGAATCTTCTAACGCTTTTACTTTACTTAAACAGAAATAATTATAATTATAGACGTTGATAAACTCGAAATACTCTCACCTAATTTGTAAGACAACAACCGTTTAACGTTCTTACTTTGGATGTAATGCTTCATTTAATTCGAAAATCGTGCGTTTATAGAAAAACTGAAGCAATTTCGATCCCGTATTTGTCTTCAAGAAAGTAAACCCTGCAAGAACCACCCATTAGATATTACACTTTAAAATTCATGTTCAACAGTGTTATTGAACGCTTATCACCGGAATCAAATTTTATTACATAGTCAAAATATAACGTCACCAGCACCAATTATTATGAGCAGCACCAATAGTTAACAAAACAATTAAAACCATATGTTAGGATTCTAGAAACACACGTGAAATTTACTTCATCGTTCAAATTTCAGGGTTTCTTACTGCATATTTTAAACTTTTTTGCAACTCGTGCAAATTTATATAGAAAATCCTAGGATTATACCAATACTGATTATTTCGTTAAATCTTTTAAGATTCACGGCTCATATTGTTAATTCGTAATGTTACCATTCGTAATGATATCATAGCTGAAAAATTGTAATACTACAATTACATTAATTAAACAGTTTAATCAAATTAACATACATCAAATAATGTTAAAATATATATAACATTGAATATATGTATAACATCAAATAATTCGAAAACAACGAATAATAACTTATGTAAACGAAAAATAAATAACTTAACTGAACATCTTGACATTAATTTCTTTTTTTGGGATAAACTTTTTCTAAAAATCCACGTATACCACTAAAATATCATTTAATGCGTAAGCTTAGAAAATATTAACAACGACAAAACGAAAATGATCTGTACAGCGAATGTATTCATCAATACTTTATTATTTATAATCGAATGAAAATTTTCTAGAAAATAGTTCGCATATCGAGTTTCTAAAAACGTTTCTCACTCTCGAACGTTATCAAACAATGATACTACACACCTTCATTCGCTACTTCAATCTGTCAGTTGTTTTATTCTCTGAAATAACGTGTTCCTTAATTTCATAAATGTCTCAACTGAATTTGCTAATTCCTTAAATAAAAGTTGAAAGAAAAATATCTCTAGATCGCGTGCGCGTAAGTACACGCAGCCTTGATATGATCAGTCACATCATTGCAGCTTGGGCCCTCTTGCACGATTAGTTTTGAATTAATATTAATAACATAGTATTANCAATATTAATAACACGGTATTAATAATATTAATAATATATTATTACTAATATCAATAACACGATATTTATAATATTTATAATATTAATAACATTAATAATATAGTGTTACTAATATCAATAATACAATATTTATGGCATTACGAATATAGTATCACCAATATTTATAATACTATTAATACAGTATCAATAATATTGATAATACAGCTAACACAACTAATATATTAATAATATTAATGACAAGTTACAAGTTATAGGCAATAAATATCTAATTCGGAATTTTTACAATTCCACGACATAATTATAGCAATTTTAATTAAAATTGACTTGCACAATTTTCATCGTTATATTATAAAATTTCTCACGCGTAAGAGGATGAACCGATGCTAGTAACTTGTAACTTTTCGCGCCTGAAATTCCCCTAGCAACGTTATCTCAACTCTGCAAGTGGGCCCTGGATCGATCGAATTTTTCTATCGGGATTATCAATCAGTTACTTAATCGTTTAAGTATCTAGCCTGCTTGTGCGCACTCTGAAAGATCGACATTGCATAGGAACCGATTAGAAGCTGTGGCATAATCCGCCATTTAAGTAATCCGCTTGTATAGTTTTACGCGTGCATCTCGTACGTGCAAGATTCCTATACTATTCCTTGTATCGAATCCTCTCCCGGGCTAACAAGAGAGAATACTTCTCAACTAAAACAGCCTAATGTTCTGAACCTTTGAACTACATGTTTTGAGCTATGCTAGCCTTACGAATAACTTCTTTTATACTCCCGCTATGTCTCCGCCATTTTGAACTTACATTTACGCTTACTTCACAGTATTTGGTATTAGCGTCTACCAATTTAAAAAATAAAACCAACAGTCGAAAAATGAGTAATAAATAGTGAAACGATGTCAGCAATGAAACACTTTAGTCTTATGTGTAGACTTTACCTTCTTCTTCACTGTACTTTAACCATAAGCTTCTTCGCAATTGTGTTCGATGTACACGAATACTTTTTTTTACTTTTAACAATATTTTAACGCATTTTTGATATTATTGTAATAAAGTCGATAATACGTAAGTACTTAGTTAAGTACGATACATTCGATATATTCGAAAATTAGCTGTGATCAATGTCAAGCAAAGGCTTTGCAGAATATTGTACTGCACGGGTCTGATAAATCGACAATCGAAATGACGCAGAGGCTGTGATCTGCTGATTCCATTTTTTGATAGTCTCGAAATTTATGCTTTTAAAGCTCTTAATATTTCTTGGATTTTCTGTTAAATAATTAATTTTATTAGATAATTCGACGAATGACTGATATGTCACTGTTCACTCTTCTCGTCACACGATGCAATGTAATTTTATTTGTAAATGTGACATTTTCAGATTATAAATTTTGTGATTTATTTTTCCAATCGTATTCTAAATGATAGACTCTGAACTCTTCATAGTTGTTTTCTCTGATCTTTATTTTCTTTTTTAAAACTCTGTTTATTTTTCAGGTCAGAAATGCAATAACAAAAATTCATGTGGCTCAACTTATATTGAAGAAGATAAATTTGTTACCAATATTCATTCCAATTATTAACTTACCGGACTCGTATAGCACTTTAAATAAAATCTAGTAATTTAAATAAAAGAATTCGATTTTTAATGTGTTACCATACAGATGATACTGATCAAAATTTTCGACAAATTTGTACTGTTGCAATAAATGGACAAATTTTTTCAAAATATCGACGAGTTAGAAATTCTAGCATGCTCGACAAATTTCGCGAATACTAATTTTAATGTCCCGCATAGTAATTATTGTTAGATAACAGTGAAATAAATAAATATTTGAAATATAAGTTGAAAAATAACGTGATAATTTACATGACTACTGTACGATTACGTATCAGTATAAAGTTGGAATCTTTAGCTGATACATGATCGTTTCGATATTTGTGCAATTATTTTGTACAAGAATGGAAGCGAAAAATGACTTCCTCGCACAATATGTACCTCTTCATGGTCGTTCAACGACAATTCTACTTTGATTTTACAGTGAGAAACGATCAGTAAGCATTCGTTTGTAATTCACGAAAGTTTACATCTCGTAATTATATAATTTGTTTTAAACAAACAGTTAACCATTTAATCATTATTAATTGATATGTCCTTGATAGGAAATTAACTCCATAATCATAAGCACAATCATAAATCATAATCGTGAGAACGACACCGTAATTATATTGACTTAGAAATTATTATTTTCTTTTACTTCTATCTCTTTTCAATTTACTTCTATCTGGTGAAGTGGTTGCGCAATTTATTGTTATTTAAGTAACTATATAGAACCATATCAAGTTCAGCGTTATTTTTGCACGTGTTGGAAAGAATTATTCGTCGCTTTATATATTGCAAAATAATAATATTATAAGTTAAACCAAAACGATACTTTTTAATTTTTCTGTACCAAATATTTTACATTTCTTACTTTTATGCTTCACATTTTCTCAAAAATTATTAAAATATTAAATATAAATAACCGATTAATATTTTATATAAATAACAAATTTAAACGTGAATTATGCAAAAGGAAAGATTTTTTTTTAATGCTATTCTTTCGCATAACGCGCAAAAATTACTTTGACACACTCGCGATCTAACACGTAACAAAAATATTAAATTTTCGCAATTAACCACGGTACTAAAGTACTGTTTTGCAAACCAACAAATTTGTAAATCGTGATTGCAATATATAGAACACAAAGCTTGATATTCATAATTTCTATTGAACACTGGTAATCGCGTTGACATTAAATTTTATTCATCATAATAATAATTCACATAATCGTTACAAACAAATCCTATGAAATATCATAACGTGAAATAAAAATAAATTTTATATCGTTATTAAAAGATCCAAAAAAGAGTTTAAAAAAATATTTCGAAAGTTATCGAGGTTGCATAATTCCAAAAATGTTCGTATAAATAATCACTCTGATATTATCCTGATGAATAAAATTTGTTCAAGAAGAAAATCGTAATCGTTCCAAAGATATCGTGTACAGTAAACGAATAGAGCACGCAACGATTCGTTCGATGAATAATTATTAAAATAGCTACATAAGTTAACTTAATATTATATTAATTAAATCGAAATTAATAGTAAGTTATACTAGGAATCATTTGAACAGGTACACGTTGCGTACGTAGCGATGAGAATGACTCGAAGAAGTTTTTCGATAAGGTCACACTTGACTAGATCTTGCAAAAATCTCGCATACTTGATGAAATATTTTACAAATAACGACTGTACATATATAATGTATTAAATATACATCGACGTAACGTGAAAGATCTTTGTGAAAAGATCAGTTTGCATAAAAATGATCGTTACCTACGACAATGATTGGCAACGTTGACGATGAGCGCCATCTGTTATCGATATCTTATACTATATCCATTCAGAACACGAGTAACAGCGTATATTACAGTACATGGATGTCGATAAAAAAAGTAAAAGTATACTAGTATTAACAAAAATGGCTTGAAATGTTTATCTCTATTTCATATATGATTCGAAGACTTGAATCCATGATTGAGAATATGGAAATCTTTTACAAAATGTGACATAATCGTAGACTCTTGAATGATCCATTGGATTACAGTTGCCAAACACCGATTCATGTGTAACTCGATATTTATCCGTGTAGGTTCGAATCTAGTAAATTCCATAATGTAAACAGTTATATAAACAGTAAACAATGTCCAGCTATGTGCAAATATTTTCCTTACAGTTTCTATTATACATTTGTCAATTCCACTCTCGATGAATAACCTCAATATCTCAGAAGCAATCTCACAGTGTAGAATTGCAGTCAGGCTTAAGAGCTTGAGAATATTCCAACAGTTATTCTAGTCATAGTACATTGATTGTAATACCTATACGAGCTACCAGTACCTATTAATTAACAAGTACAATTGTAAACATCGCACCTTGAAAGACTTAATCTAGAGATAATTTACAGATAACTCGTTCAATGTTATTTCATCATTACCTGCTATCTAATTCATAGAAATGTAAGTAGTTTATTATACAGAATGTATCAATAAAAGTTTTCATTACTTTGCATATTGATCTGTTTGATATAGAATAATTGCATTGCGATAAAAGCAGTTGCATTAGGTCATAGTCAATGTTATCAAAGATCTCAAAGTAACTATTTTTACCTAATTATGAAAACACTTGTTTAAAGCATTAAATTTGCTATAATCCATTGTCATTGCTATTTACTCACTTCTGTTATGAGATTTTGTAAATCCCTCAAATTTAACTCCTACAACTTTCAAGTAGAATTTTTTATATAGAATGATTAGTCTCATATACATGTATACTATAAATTAATAAATCAAGAAAGAGAAGATTTCAAAATAGATCTATAAGTTAACAAAAATTTGTGTTTCCAACACATAATGATATTTACAAAAACCATATTTAGGTATTACGAATAACATGTATATATAAGAATCATTTTAACCAAAAACTTTTACTACTCAAGCTGCTTATTGTAGTTTTAGAGAAGGTATTTAAAATGAGAATATGATTTGATTTCGAACCCACATGAATAGCTTATTGTTACCAGGAACATTTTAAATTATATTAACTTGCGCATCATCGAATTTTACATCATTATACAGAATTAGCATTTTCCTCTCATACAGGGTGCATCCAAAAGTACTGTAGAAACTAACAGAAGGTGATTTTTTATGCAAAAATAGATAAAAAATATAGCATAGCATTTTTTCATACGAGGTTTAGTTCTCATGGAAATGAGTTCTAAAAATTGATTGGAAGAAATAAAACTTGATTGATAAAATTATATAATATTTAATGTATTTTTTTATGCTTTCTTGAATCTAATAACTTGTAAAAAATTGCTTAAATATTGTATACAAAAACATTCAACCAACTACCTCTTACATATACAAAAACGTATATATGAATTTTCAAAATCAATTTTCTGGAAAGTTAAACCTGGATGAAAGAATTGTATTTTACATTTTTTAATTTATTTTTGCATAAGAAATTACTTTTTTCTTAGGTTATACAATACTTATACCTACACTCCATATACTAAGCGTAGTAATCTAATATGTCTATTGAGCATGAACTGCCAACAGAATATTACTGTTTCTAATTTTGAAAAGAGTAATTGCTACCTTATTCAATTGTATTTGAAAGAAATAAACATGGCTTCATGCAACTCTTATATATTCCACAACTGCTTTTTAAAAAACTTAAATCAAAACCTATATTTTTCTTCTAATTCGACTCTTGTATAAAGTTAAAATTATCGTTCAAAATGTTTAAATTTATATCGTTACTTTAAACTTGAATGTAATAAGTCTTAAATTATTTATATATTTGCAACATGTGAAACATTTCAAGAGTACAATTAAAGTACATTAATTTCTTGTATTCTGATAAAATAGCCTTTTTTGTTATTAAAAAACACAAATTTTAAACGAATTAAATGAAATGTTATATGATTTTCAATTATGCAATATGCACGTGTATTATCTGCATATTTTCTAGAAATTAATCGACACGTATATTTCTTTGAACTAAGAATGTGCAGTATTAAGTTAGCATTTTCAAGTACATTTTTAATTTCGCGCTAACTACATCAATGTTCATAATTTATCGATAATCGTATAAAACACTGTCTGGTAATATATTTTACGAAAATAACGTGTTCTAACTTGAATATTAGATATTTAAATAATAATATACAAAAGGCCTTAACGAAAATCTTACGTGAATTTCAAAGGGACGTTATTAAAAATTCGTAGTGAGTGATATGCTGAAACTATTTGTTCTGTGCGTAACTAATTTAGTAATTAAGAGTTGGAGAAATTTCGAAACAAATAATCGTTTATAAATCTTTAAAGGACAAATAATTTTTAAAATGTATTTCTATAAATATTTAGAAAAAAGAAAATAAGAAAAAAAATTGTCCAACTTACTTTGTACATTAAATGAATTGCAAATAATTGACCTGAGTCAAGATGTCAATTGTTACTGCCACTTTCGAGGAAAGAAGACCAGCACTTTATAGTCACCATAAAAACGCGAATAACTGTTCGTCTAAAGTAGCGAACCGGTTATCGATTGATGTATGTAAAAGTCTGTGTTGCTCGTCGAAAAATACAAATTCGAATACTCCTAGCTCCTCGTGTTTCATCAAATTCGTAGTCGGCAGTCTTCTCAATCAATTAACAGATTACCCAGACATTTATCCTAGTGTCTCGGTAAAATAGGATTCATCCATATCCATGGATAACTTCCTTCTTCAAGTGTCGCAACAAATTAATCACAAGATTTAACGAAAAAAGTGACAGAACGAACTGTCCTACGTGTATCGATAAAATTCTCCACGCCTCCTGGAAGTCCAGACGATTCTATCGATGAAAGCGTATATATAAATTCCGACGCACCGCGTCAATTTACTGTAAGTGACGACATCTCGCGAAGAATCTCTCAAGTATTTTTCGAGCTTCCCGCACGTACCGAGTCGTGTTCACGCCATGATGTCGTCGTACATACCCCATCGCCTCTCCACCATTCGTTTACGTCTTTGTAAAATTTCGGCGGTCTTTCGTCATGCAACATGGCACAAACGCGACACCAGAAATACGTATTGATAAATTCGCCGGTACCTTTCCAACGAAAGTACGAATTATACAGTTCATCGTCCCGATCTAAACGATGGAGATATTCAGCAAGCTCTTTCGGTGACTCGAACTCGTCCACGTGAATGTAAGAACGGTATGGTGCGCTGCGTGCGTAGTCCGTTGGATGTGCACCCATTACAATTGGCAGGACGTTATGTCTAAATTAAAAGCAGAAAATTATTTCGATTACATTATAGCGAAAAATGTAGAACATTGTGATAATTTAACCGATTACATCGAAAAATAAATTTGTAATATTGTTCCGATTATTAATGCATTGATTGCTAAAAAGAATTTGATATATCTGAGATTTGGGAGTTGTTTACATTATAGGAGTTGTTAATTAATTTTTTATTAATTAACCGAGTTAATCAGGCGAAATTGTATATTTCATCATTTTTTTACAATTTGATGATCTGTACTGTCATTGATTGTATAAACACTGTGAAATCAACTAAAGCAATAAAAGCATTGTTTTACGCAATATAATTACATTGAATGAATAAATATCGCAGGATAAATTATTTAATCGAGTAATTTCAAATCGACTAACTATAACATTGCGATACTGTAATATGTATACATGATATACACTTTATCAAAAAATAAATTTTTCGTGCCTACGAAATGTAAACGTTTCATCGTAGATCTAGTACATTACACTGTTATTGTAATATATTGCAAAATATTCATGAAATCGCAAAATTTATAATAATGAAAATTTGCCGAATTCAACCGTTTACTTAATTTAAATACTTCCATAGTAAACGATATATAAATGTTTACTAAACTAAAATCAAGATATAACTATCAAAAATAAAATATGTAGAACTGTATAAAATGTACTTTCTTTATTTAGGCTATATTAAATGAAATAACTCCTTGTTACCAAGTATCATGTAAACATTTACAAACACAATAAATAGTACATAATTCATATTATATAAATTCAAATTCGAAAGCTAATAATTACCCAAATATTCTTTATTCTTTCGAATAAAGTATTACACGTAATACAAGTATTACACGCGAAATTAAAATATTAAATATTAATTATTACTTTTCGTAATATTAAATAATTTCACGTGTCAGTGTAAAATGATTCACATTAAATAAAGAAAATGTATAATTTCTAATAAATTAAATTGATTAATTTATTTAGTTATATCTTAATATCATTAATTAAAAACGAAGGTGTAAATAAAAGAAGAGAATAGTACTTAACAATTATGATAAATATTCCGATTAAAAGAGCTTAGGTATCCAATTTTAAGATAATAAAATAAATAAAATTAATCGATATAAAAAAATACAAACNTATAAAAAAATACAAACATATAACGAATAAAATTAATAAATATTTAGATTAAAGTAACGTAGGTAAGAAATTTCAAAAATGAAATAAGTCCTGAGTTTATCCAGAGAAAGTGAACGATATATAATACATAGATGTGAAAATAGGATACGGACTGAGAATAAGAAGAAAGTACTATTTGAAACGTTCGAAAGATCAGGTGCCAGCTACACTTTAGTTCCTCACAACAGTAACCCTTATTCCAAAATCTCGGTGAAGACAACACTTCAACAGAGTAGGACAGGAGGGAATCTTGAGGACCTCTACATATACCAAAGTGCACTAAATAAGGGTGGTAACAACTGAGCGTGAAGCACACTTTGGCAATTATGGCAACAGCCCAACGAAATTTTTAAGTACTACTTTAAATCTCGCATATACTTGCACATACATATTTCATGAAAGGCGATACCGCGCCGGAATTCATGAGATCAATATATCGCTATTCGTATCGTACTTTCAAACTGTATTTGTATAATTTCAGACGAAGGTATAAAGATGAATTGAAATATAACATACCCGAGGCCATTGACGAAGAACTTTTCCGTAATGTAGTCCTTACAATTTGAATTCTCGAAAGCGAGATAAAACTTGTAGTCTTCATCGAGCATATCAAAACATGTTTGTGATTGTGAACGTGGGCATCGTAAACTACCACAAGTCCCGTAGATGTCCACTTGGATGTACTTCGACAGCTCTTTGGCGTAATGCATACGTTGATTTCGTGGATGGCAATTAGAAACGAACCAAGCTACCTGAATTAACATTTCAAAAGATTTGTCTTAATTGTGCTGCCGTGTGCTTGAATTGAATAAAATTTATGTAATTAACATTCCAATTATTTATACGTATATGTAGTATTTGATATAATATTTGCATGGTATACGATTTGGTCGTTTAAAAGAACTTTCCAATTTTTATATATATAGTGAGATAAATATTTTTGTTTATAAACATATTTGTATATTGCTCAACAAGTAGTGCCACATTTTTCCGGTAGATGGCGGTCATTTGTTTCTTTGTACGAAGCAGTGTTCTTATTCTGTTAGATATAGTCATAGGTTATTTGGGACTATTTATTATAAATCAAAATGGTCAATATATTATTTAATAAAACTGTTTTGGTTTGAAGTGAAATAGTTTCTATTTTACACTGAAAATACTATTATTATTATGTAATATTATTATTTTCTATCTAGAACTCAATAAGTATAACATAAATATACAGATATAAGATATAATTATATAATATAGGGTGGGACATTTAAATGGAAACATGTAAATATTATTATTTATAGATTTAGGAGAAATCTACTCAGAACAAAGCTACATTGTTTTAAGGAGCATATGTAACATTTAAACATTTCTTTGTTACACATATATATGTACATGTATATTATTGAACGAAAGGTACAAAACGAATAGTACAAAACTTTCCTAAAACTTTCTACAATTTTTATTATAATATAAATTATATGCTAATAAATGAATTGATATAATACCAGAGAATTT
>NIJG01000226.1:192193-202825 GCA_002201625.1 Euglossa dilemma
ACGGCAAATAATAATATACGACGTGGAGTAATAATAGAAATAAAAGTGGAGATATTTTTATAAAAATTATCGAAGAACCTAAATCTTTTATAAAATGAATTCAAACCCACTTTGTCTCGTTTCAGTTATATTTTTACCACAAATTAACTTGGTAGAAAAATCGATAGGTTTTTGATAATGTTGAATAAAAAAGTCCAAACACGATCTCATTTTAATCACATTTTAATCGAAATATAAAATATTCTTATAAACATGTAATAAAAAATTTCTATTCGCGTTACAGGGTAATCTATCTCTCTCGATATTCTGCTGTCGATAGCACAAAGGGCCGTTTCACTGAACCATCACAAACACGTCGGAGATGTCTGCAGTTATACTAAATCAAAGCAAAAAAATTGCACTCCACGGAAATTCACTATAAAATATAGATAAACAACACAACAAAGATGGTAAAAAAAGTTTACCAGAGAATCTAATACTTTGAAAAGTAATTTGTTGTATAAAAATTGTCGCATGTAGTAAACAAATGCTCGCAATTATTGTAATTTAATTAATATAAAAATAACTATATTTATGTTTCATCCTTTAATTAATTTTGTTTATTTTCATCCTCTATTTGGAAATAAATAAGATATAGCAGCAATTTGGATAATGCATAAATAATTAGCTGTACATTGGTGGAAAAGCCTCTTATTCTCTTTAACCTTTCTTTAGCTTCCTTAAATCGATTTGACATGTACAATTTGTAAAACTCTATAATGTAAGCAATAAGTAAAATCAGAAGTAGTATCAGTGCTATTTTATTTAGAAAGTCATTTATTTCTAAAGTCAACTGAAATAATTTAACATTTGTTAATCGATTCTGATTAAAAATTTAACGACAGTGTATAAAATGAATAAGATATGCATATCCCATATTTTTTTACATTTCTTGTGCAGTGTTTAGTATTAAACCTTCTTTTCATTTAACTATTATACATACTCTATATTTTGATTATTTTGATAATGACAAAAATATATAGTAATAAGTACTTATTTATAACTACTCATATAAACATTTTTTATTATTAAAAATAATAATGTCAGGATGTTCTTGTCTAAAAAAAAATTACATAAAAGTGTAAAGTAATTTAAGTAAAATCACATGAACTATACCCAATTACACACGATGCATGAACCCTTACACGTATAGCACAAAATTAGGTCGAAATTTTATTTACACTGAAATAATTGACCTTAACTAAGCTTTTTTTAGATGCACAATACTAAATTCGGCAGTAATGCAGTACTGACGTTATCGGTTCTTGTTATCGAAATATAGCTACAAGGTATATGGTTGATTTAAACGATACATAGTAGGCGACAAAATGATAGTACACCCTATGATTTTCAATGTTCCTTGAGATTAATACAATGTATGTAAATTGTATCATAAATATTTATATATTATATAATATTCATATAAAATAAAAATATATTTTTTATATTCGAAACTTGACCTATCGATATGAAATTGTGATTTGGTGCAACAAAGTGATAGCATATTATATACACAGGAAGATAATTCGAAATAGGTTTTTCCTTTACTGAATATTGCTGAAGATGTTTTACAAAAAGTTCACGTTCTCTTAAACGAGATATTAAATAGATTTTAGTAGTGGTAAATTGATAGCAAATTGGTAGTAAGTGGTAGTTAACGAACAAAGTTGGAGTGGAAAGTTAATCGACAATTTTTTTCTGTTTTCTTGCTTGACGTAGCAGTAGACCTACTACGATCGATCAAATGTTCTATTAAATGAGCTATCATGGGTTAGCGAGGAAGGCTGTGTATAAATCTTAAATGGAATAAGAATATAGACAAACGTTGAAAAATTGGGTATTACCAAAACAGTCGTGAAATCGTGTGACGAAAGAGATAGCCAAATTATAAGTACATTAGACTAGCGAATAGAGTATTTGAATAAAGAGGGAATGCAGAGGTAGCCTGAAACTTCTATCGAGAATGTGGGAACCGTGAACCGTGAAATAAGTATTGGATGAATTAGAAGAGTAGTAGGGCGTGATCTGTGCGGACAGGATCGAGGTACTTTAAAACTTATTTAACACTAGGTTTACGGGTGTTTTTTGTATACATATTTCTACGGACACCCGTCAGATTTAGGGAAAAGAAAACCACATATTTTCTTTAAAAAACAAACAATGGGTTTAACTTGGAAACAATCGCAATATTAACACACTTAATATAAGTTAATTAAATCTATTAATATAGAATAATTGAAGCAACCTATCCGTCAAATTGACGGATCCCGTAAATCTAGTGTTAAATCTTATTTAGGACTGCGTGTAATTGGAAAGGTGCAATATTAGAATGGAAGATGTAATAGCAGGAATACCTAATACAGGTAAACTTCCTACAGAACGGCATCTTACAACACGGTTTCGCTCTAATACGATAAAAAAAATTACGAGAACCTTTGTATTAGATCGTCCCATAAGTTCTTTCCGGTTTTTACTTTTACTAAGAATTATATGTCGAATAAACCTTGAAATATTAAGAAAACATGTAATCGCTCTTTTGTTATTCTATTTCTTCCTATTTCGTTGGCAAATACGTTAATCATCGATATAGTTTATAAAATGCGACGAAGAATGTAAATATCACCGCGAAAGAACTTATGGGACGACCTAATACAGTACTTCTACAGCACGAGATAACATGATTTTTGTTTAACACGTTTAAAAATTAAATTACCTTAAAATAATAACGAGAAGAATAATGAACTTTAGTGGGTTTACGTGAGAATGTATAAACAAATTATCAAATGTATTAAGATTATATGTTTATATGGAATTAAAGAATATTTCTTTTCATTAAATTTTCGGAACGCAACCGCCTTTTTGTCTCTGGGTCTCGTGTAACACGGTTTCACGTAACACAGGATTTTCTAGGACCTACCTACCGTGTTGTAGGAGGGTTACCTGTACGAAGATCGTGAACTGGCTAGCCGGGAATAGAAAGGAAAAGGAGAGGAACGAGAAAGCGAACGGCAACGACGATGTGCATGGAGATGAGATGGATGCATATAAAATAAGAGCTGGAAAGCAAGTTAAGAAGGTTGAAATGAAATCTACTATCACTAGGAAAGCTTCGAGTTACTTTGTTATCGTCAGGCAATCTTCGAGTGCAAAGGATTAACCCTTTCGCTACTATGGGTAACTATAATCACCGGTCACGAGACGTCACCTATACACGACTATTTGACTATAGTCATCGACTACCAAAATAGTGCCAAATATTAACCCTTTGCACGATCTTTTGGTTATAGAATAGTAGAAATTTACAAATTTTCCGTTATAGAACTCACGTTATCTTTTTCAGTGATAAATAAAGAATCGAATAATAATTAACACGTAAAATTATTTGATTTCGATATCTCGCATATTGTTATATTATCTTAAATTTGATATATCAATTAATATGAGTCTTTATAATTTCATGGTGACTGACAGTCGCCTCTCGAGTACAAAGGGTTAAAACAAGTGCTATTGTTCTGCTTAGCTTTCTTCGCAAAGAATTGCAAGTGGTATTGCGAATTATCGGTTTCTTCTTTATTTCATTTTTTTTTTTTTAAATTGCTCCCGAATGCTAAAGACTTGGTTCACGTAATGTTTTTATACCTTTGGTACACCGTTTGGTTCCACGGCAAGACCCACCGTAGCGAAAGGATTAAGCTGGTACCTTGAGCTAGAAACTGGGGATGATCCTTTGGCCGTTTGGACCATGTCATTTCGCCGTCAATCGGAGCTGTTGCTTTGATATAATAGCCTAGGAGAACGCTGTATCGTTGGAACCAGCCGTACTATAGAACACCGTACCAGCATGAATCAACCTTCACGCCCACTGCCCTATTCACCCCCCTCGTACTTGCCACGGTAACCTCAACGATTCCTATTCGAATCATCCGATGAGTAAAAGTGCAAGCATAAAACTCGATTGTTCTACATCTTACGTTACTCTACATCTTCCAACTCGAACGCTCGTATTCTTTGCAAATGGGCGTGTAGAAAATAAGGAAATTCGAACGTTACAGTGATTCTGTTGTAGAAAATAGAAGAAAAATTAGGTCCTTCTGTGAGTGGATTTTAAGAGGAGGTTGGTACTCCGTATATTCATATTTATTTGCTGTTGCATACGACTGTTTACCTGCAATAAATAGTGAAACGCGATTTGATAGATGTATGTAATCTTTACGTGTGTGCTTACATATGTACAAACGCGATCTGTTGTGAAGTTATAGCGATCAATCAAAATCATACAAACACTTGTTAACGGGACCTTGATTTACTTTTCAAGTAATTCAACAATCCTTTTTCATGTTATTTATACGTTTGTATTTTTATTTTTGTATTTTTATTTTTGTATTTTTATTTTTGTATTTTTGTAAATTTTCTTTTTAATTAATAAATGACGTCGTGAATTCTGTTTTTATATTTACTTAATTAACGATTAGTATCATGAGCCTGTTTATTTATGTAGCTTTGTAATTAATAATTAATGTCGTGACTTCCTTTTTTAACGGTATAATATTTTTGTATATTTAACGATATATTTGAAACCCATGCTTCTGGTGTATATGCAGGACAAACGTTTAAAATCTTTAATCGCGAATAGCTGAGAAAAATGGGCGTCACATGTAAATACCAGATTAGAGTATTATAAATCAACTTCTTTTTATCACGATTATAAATTTAATTCTGCGTGTCATATCAGTTTAAGATATGCATTTACTTATTCGTAAGTTCTTAATTAGTTACTAAATAAAAAAGTATTTCTAACGATAGTTCCTTTTAAAATTTTAAATTGCATGAAATCAGAGGGAAGCTATTTAATGCGGTAGTTATCGAAACTCCTCATTGACCATTGTTATACATAGCTACAAAACAAATTACAAGATTTGTATAATTAAATACAAAACATAAGAAGGTTGATACACATAATATACATGTATATAATTACCTTAGTACTGTTATAATGACCTTATTGATCAAATTAAAAAATAAGTACACGAGTAATAAACAAATTTAATTTAAAAGATGCATAAATTACTGAGAATATAGTTGCATAGTTGCAAATATTTTTTCACATTGATAGAATATAAAATTATTGTAAATTTTAGAATTATGTAAATATGTATGTTACAAATACCACGGATAATTTTCACGTGGAAAAATTAGAAATTCTGAATTTCGTTGATATCCAGTAAAAACGTAAATTTTCTGTTAAATATAGATAATATAATTTCCAATAAATTGAATTTGTAAATTAATACTAAAAATCGCTGTCGTATATTATAGTGTTATAATACTAGTTGTAAAAAATTAAACATACACTGTGTATTGTATTACGTTATAGGATTAATATAAAAGCAACATACTACGAAAATTAATTCAAGATTCGTAACAGTACTGTCAATGCAAATATATAAAATCATGCGAATTAACCATTTGGATCCAAACTGCGCCAAGATATCGTATACATATCAGGCAACACCTTGAAATTTTTAATGCTAATTAGAAAGTTCCAAAAATCTGCTATATTTTACGCGCAAATATTTATTATGGAATAATGTCTGCAAAGATACATAAATTCATCTTACATCTTATTTATATATACCTTTCCTCTTTTACTTTCTAATCGCAGAATCTTATTTAGAAATTTGCCGAAAACAGTATAACAGGAACCGCACCCGAAAATCAGACATCGATACGAATTTTACAATAAAGCAAAAACATATTTATCAGTCGGTATAAAAGTCAGCAAGACGGAACACCCTCGCAGAGAAAACTAAAACATCCAGGAAAATTCGTCAAACGTGACGAATTATTTGAAAAAAAATGAATAACCGATAAATCGCGCCTAGAATATAAAAATGGCTGTTACATACTTGAGAATATACGGTGAGAAAATATAGATAATAATTCGTAAATATCATGCGATCGTTGACAATTTTATGGCATCATGCGATACCGGGAACGTAACCAATAGGTAAAGTACGAATGCAAGGAAAAAAGACTTACCATTGAAAAAACGCATTGGAGAACGAGACCACGTGTTCAAGCGCGAAATACGAGTAGCAGTGCACCACGAAGATGCACCTCGATGATGCACTCACCCTTGGTCACATGTCCAAATCCTTCACGTCGGGCACCACCTATGCGCGAGATTATTCATTCCCGATCGGGCAGTTCACGGTGTAGACGGTTGGCCTAGCCCGTCGCTTCTGTCCTCTCGCTATATCCTCCTCCTACTCCTACCACTACCTCTTTTTCCTGCTCTTCCTCCTCCTCGTCCTCCTATTCCACCACCTCTGGGTGTGCGCAGTTCCTTTTCCCTTCCGTGGACGCTGCGCGTCGAACACACGCCACCCCCTTTGCCCCATCCTCGCAACCACCGAGCTTTGTGTCGGTATTACACGTACCGAGCCACCGAGGGGAAAATCTATAAGAGCTGCGACTGCGCCCTCGGTACGCTCCAGAGAATTTCCGCGCTTAAGCCTCCTTCAGCTTCGCGAACTTAATCACCGTGCAACTATGTCCTGTACAGCTATTAGGATTCTTGTCGTACGATCGAAATCCATCAATGATGCAGATAAAACGATCAACTAATGTTTCAACAACACACAAATTCCATGCATCGTGACGAGATTAATCTTTCGTAGATTAACCTCATTAAAAAGTAAAAGATTCTTGTGTCATAAAGCGTAACTGATATAGAGAAGGAAATCTAAACGATTTACCGAGGATAAATCAATATCGACTGTAAAGAACACGTGGCGGTTTATAATTCATGACTTACGCACCAGATTTAAGTACTCGTATAAAATTGCTTCAACGTATTTGTATTTATATTCGAAAATTGCACGATTACAATATAAACTAAATTGGTAATTAAAGAGTTTCCTTTTTTTAAAATTCGAAGCTACGGTAGAAATGAGATTTTGTTTTTTTAAATTTCTTCCTGATAAAATTAATAGAAGATATGCGCGATATACTATCGTGTGAATTTAAAATTCAAAATTCGAAATTAAAATAAAACTTTTTCCATGTAATACGTAAAATCCGAACAAATGTGTACAATCAATATCATTTTCCTATATTAAAAATAGTAGAATATTAAAATATAAAAAACAGATAATACTTTTATTGTTGCTATTATACATATTAAATGGTGTACATATTTATATAATAAGTAAATTTTATTATCACGTTGACGATTGAAAGATTCTAGATATGTAATTAATCATTACTTTCCTTTACAAAATCTACCAAAATATCAATATTAATGCTAACAGATTAAATACTTATTGCTTCCTGTATATCTTCAAAATTTTTTACATAACATTTTGCGTCAAAATTTCCAATATTACTTTTTAACTTATTATACTGTTTATTTACAAGAATTACTTCCATTTGCCTCTTTATATCGGACACATAAATATTACGCGCATTAAATTTTAATAAATAATTAATTCATTAACTGATAAATTTGATACATATAATATTTTACTTATAGGTGTATACAATGTGCATAAGAATTTATACTATTCTCTTTATATGTACGTATATGTGTATACATTCAAAAAGCGCGCCATATTGGATACAGCAATGAAATATTTTTATGCTAGTTTATATACAATATAAGACGTTCCACTGCAAATAATTAGTTGTTAGTCTTATCATCGTTGTAATTTAAAAAAGATATTTATGTAACTGTGAATTACTTCCATTTTAAAATAATAAAATGGTAATGAAAAAATAATATACTTCGTAATAATTTTATAGAAATATTTATACAATAAAATATAATAATATTTATCTTCTTCTAGTTATTCCCTTATTAAAAATAAAAATAAAAATTTATAAAATTTTGGAATATGTTATTTTAATATGTTATTTAAAAAAAATTAGTTAATAGTTTGAAAAACGGTATATGTATATAAATATATATTCCCAAAGAAATTTGAAAAATCGAAAAAAAATATTACTTGTTTGTTTCTCGTAGTAACATAATTTATAATAAATTTAGAAATTAAGTTCATTTCATCTATAAATGTTGGTTTACATTGATATGATTATACATATTATTAAATCAAATATTTTATTCGTCTTTAGCATATAATACAACATGAATTTTAATATTCCTAGGGTTTTTGGAATTTCATTTAGAAAAATTTCTTAAGGAAGATCTCTTATATCCTCATATCTGATTAATATTACAAGCAAAATAATATATAAAAAAATGTTTGATAATAAAAATATTACAATATAATAAATATAAAAATTATTATTGATATTCATTTTCGACCATTGTAATTTAGGGGAAACTAAAATTTTGGACTTTACACTAGTCGATTGTTTTCGGAACGCCATGATCGCCATTGCCCATCGCGCGATAAAATTTTACTTGGCATAGAGTAGTGTAATGAAATAAAGAAGAGATTATGTAAAAGTTTTACAACAAACAAAGCATACATATAACAGAAATATTTGAAAAAATAATACTATATTATAGTGATATTTATATATACAGATATATGTAGATACATATAGATACATATATATATGTATATATATCTATCTATATATCTGTATATATACTTTTGTATATGGTAAGAAATTTATTTTTGTGAATATTACGATGTAGGTAAAACGTTCATGTTAAATCATAAGGATACAATAACAGTGAATATTTAGTAAAAGATTTAGTTTAATTTCTCTACTTTATTGATCTGGTGTATGCTTTGGTTACATCATAAAATCAGTTATCAATATCAAATACGTCAGTAACGTTTTAGTCCAAGTGTCATTTGTCTTACTGGTTCAAAAACTAAACATTTACATCTAAATATTGGCAGAAGAATGGGTAAGATTTTATTTTTATATTGCATTTTATTGTCGCACATTTTCATATTTTGTTACAAAATATCATAGCTTTATTAAAAATCAATTTTATATAAAAAATGTAATATTATAAACGTGACAATAACCGTTATTATATATTTAATCCTTTATAAAAATTACATTAAAATATTAAAGTTAACAATAAGTATATTACAGAAAATTCAGATGCAGTTACAATTGAAGGAGAAAACTATGAAGTAGTAGATGAATGTATTGAAGAAGAGGATACAGTTTATGGTGCGCAACATAAATGTATAATAAACGTAGATATAAAGAACGAATCTGTAGATGTTAATATAAAACATAATAAAGACACAAATATGAAAAATAATGAAGATACAAACACAGAAATTAATGAAAATAGAACAAGAAACGAGAATGAAGACACAAGTATAAAAGTTAATGAAGATGTAACTATAAGGAAAAATGAAGATAGAAACATAGAAATTAATGAAAATGTAACTATAAAGAAAAGTAAAGATACAAACATAGAAATTAATGAAAATATAACTACGAAGAAGAACAAAGGTACAAACATAGAAGAAAATAAAGATATAAATCTGAAGAAGAATGAAAGTATAAACATAAAAGTAAATGAAAATATAGATATAGAGAAGAATGAAGAAGTTCCAGTCACAAATTTAACAAACACTGTATTATCGGATAATTTAAATTTTAATAATGATCAAAATAATACATCAAATACAGAAAATAAACCTGTGGAACAGGCAAATACGGAATCAATTGACTTTACCGCTGATATTTCTTTGGATCAGTTAGATGAACAAAAAGATATGACAGATGAAGATGTCTTACATCATCTAGATGAAATTGAAAATATAGTTTTAGATCCTGCAGATTTCCAGTTACAAGAAAATAAATTAGTAGAAGAAAGTACAGAAAATCAATTTTCCAACTCAAACAATAAATTTGTTATAAAAAGTGAAATACCTGAAGATATTAATACTGATACAGAAATATTATGTACTGCTAGTAAAGATACTAAACAGCAAATAAAAATGGAGAAATCTGAAATGGATGATTGGTACACACAAAAGGTAACACATAGATCATAATATGAATAAATAACATGTATAATTCATGGTTCATAATTGTTATTTCAATTTTAAAATCTTTTTTAGCTTATTGGAAAGGAAACTATTATAAAAGAACGACTTTCGAAAGTAGCGAGGGTTTTAGCAATTTCCTATCCATGTTATGAAAAATGGTTAGAATATGAAGAAAAAGTAAATGGATCTCCTCTTTGTAAGTTAAAGCCACCTCGACGCTGCTGCTTAGATAAACCATACACTAATCGCTGGAAATTCATTTGTAAGTATTTGCAAATCTATTATTTTTATTAAGATTTTTAAAATATTGCATTTATATTGTCAATTTCATCAACGGTATTTCAGTAATATTTATAAAATAATTAGTAAATTACATTTTGTATTAATTACAATCAGCCAAATATGTATTTTACAAATTTCTGAAATTGATTTTTTTCAAAACAAAATAAAAACATAATGAAAAAACGTAATAAATTATTTTTTAAAGATTCCCAAAAGTTTTGTACAATTTTTGTAATTTACAAATGATGACATGTTTTTTTATTATCTTACTGATTTTATGTTCTTATCTATTCATCATTAACATTGGAACTACTGACTT
>NIJG01000228.1:101872-117410 GCA_002201625.1 Euglossa dilemma
GAAAATTGCTCGTGTTTATAATTTCTAATTTACTTTTACTCTATATATATTTATATCGTTCTATTATTAAAAGAGATTTATTTATAATAATTTCTTGCCTGCTTTGAAATTAAAATGAAAGAGTGTAATGGATTATAATTGTCCCCATTGGAAGCAAATAAAATTACAGCTATTTGAGATCGAGGTAAATATTCCTTCGACTTGAACTTGAAATTGAGAATGAACTGAATTTCTTCTTCGAATATTTTTAATATGAAATAGCTTAACAATAAATGAAATAACGGTTACTCGTAAGATAACTTTCACCGAAATAATTTCACAAAATTTCATCAAAAGCAAAGCAAATAAAATCAAATCTACAAATAATAATTCTAACCACAAAAATAGGTTCAATAGAATATTAATGTAACAATTAAAATTATTTATTCTCCGCTTAAATATTTATTTTTACTCGACACGTAAATAACTAAATATTTTCTCTACTCAAAATTATATTGTTTTAATAAAAATGGCAGCCTTGTATTTTCCTATTTTTCTCTACATGGAAGGAATTATTGTATATTTTAAGTACCGTTTTCAAACAAAATTATTTTTATTCGATACTTTCGGACTTTTATTGCATTGTAAAATAAGAGACGGCGAATAAAAGTTATTTTATTGGCAAATCTGGAAATACAACGGTAAAATGAAATACGTGCGCGCAAGATTCGAAGATAACTGCTTGTTCGAGCACCATTGTTCGACATGCTGCCTACTGTCTGCGTCCCTTTCAGAGGAGAGCGACTGGGAAAAGAGGAGGAGGATCTCTGAGATGAGAGTGTGCCGGCTAATAAGAAAATGCCATGCTGAAAATGTCACACGCTGAGCAGCGTGACGTCACGCTACAACTCGTTTCTGCTCGTTTTTACGCTTCTGTTCTGTCGTCAAAACATCTCCTGAGAAGCCAAAGTCTCGAAGGAAAAGCGAATCGTGAGTCTAGAATATGACGAAAAGAATTTGCCCAGAATTTCTTCCCGATTCATCGTGAAAAATATTTGCAACGCGTTTTTCAAAGAATAATGTACAAATCGTACATTCTATACATTACAAAGTTAAACAAATAGTTATTTTAAGAATTTTTTATTTGAATTTACATTTCGAGTTGATGAATATCGATTTATAACTTTATAATTTTACATCGATTTCTTTTTCCCCAACAATAAATTATGTTAGACTGGAAAAAAAGAAATCCACTTAAAATTATAAAAATAATNCATACACTTGTGAGAAAAGGGAATTGTTTTATTTTAAATTCAGTAGCAAGCGTATATTAATAGAAAATTTTCGCCTGGTGATATATTAGGCTAATATTATACTGTATTATGTACACGTATAATCTTCATCTTGTACCGCAGCACGGAGATACCGTAATGTCATATATTGTGAAAGTATCGTATGATGAGAATGAAAGGATAACAGCAAACGGAGAAGTTTCAGACGTATTACTGATAATCTTTCCACTATTCATGCTTTTACTGATCTCACTAATGACCATGCAATTTTCTTGCATTGTCATCGTAACGCCATTACCCCTATTCGTGTTACAGATTACTAAATATCCGAGTAACTTCGATTATTTAAATTCAAAAACCTAAATTCTAATTATTTAAATTCTAAAACCTAAATTCTAATTATTTAAATTCTAAAACCCAAATTCTAATTATTTAAATTCTAAAACCTAAATTCTAATTTAAATTCTAAAACCTAAATTCTAATTATTTAAACTCTAAAACCTAAATTCTAATTATTTAAATTCTAATTTTATTTCAGGAAACAGAACTATCGAAAACGAACTGAAATAAAAATATTATTAACTTTCATCCATGAGAAACATTCTACAAACAAATCTTCTCATATCGAACCGTAATTCATACATAATTTATGCTACGTTTTAACATCGGTATAAAATCGTCATTAAAAATTTGCAAATATCTAGTCTCGCTGTCAAAGATTTAAAAATAATAAATGACAGTTCAATGTATTGAAATATATGCATAAAGTTAAAAAATACCAACGCTTTCATAAAGTTTTATGGTAAATGTCAAAGTAAAGGCACAAAAATAGCAATACCTTGATAGAAAATGTAATTTCAGCGAATCATAGATTACGAAAAAGCAATTAAATTAATTTTAGAGAATTATTTGTCTTATTTGTTATATCTTCGGACACCCTTTGCATGAACGTTGCTGAAAAATCTGTTATATCTGTTTAGAGAAAGCTTGAGTGTCGTTGTTCGATGATCACAACACGCTGTCACCTCTCTCGTTTGACTCTCAGGCGTATAGGAACCGATTTTTGCAAAATCGCTCGCAGCTGTAACACCGACGTATCAATTGAAGGAGGAAGTGACATTTTGTAAAGGGAAAGCCGGAAGTTCGGACACGAGGTCGTTCGAGTAGGAAGCGAAACTACCGCTAATTTTATGGAGGTACAATGTCAAGTGCTGCAAAAAGGTTCGACACGGTTTAAATGAACATTGGCGAAGGATTCGTTCCTCTCCATTAATTATCAGTTCCAACCCTTTTAGGTAAGAAAGGTCGTTGAGGATTTCTCCTTGAGTGGCGCGGAAAATTAGTGTAAGAAATAACTTTCACGAAAATAAATGAAATTTCTGTCTTCCTTTTTCCCGACATTTTTCTTTTTTCATTTCTCGATAAAATTGAAAATTTTTTCCACTTCGACGAATTTTTTATTTGATTAAACAGCAACCTTAAAACCCTAATATGTTTTTATAGAAAAGTTTAAAAAATTGGACATTTTGTTTTGAAACTAAAAATATTTAAAAAAATCGTTGAATTTATTTATATAATAATCTTCTGCTTTTCAATTTTTATCATTGAAGATAAAATCGAATGAATAAATATTGTAGGTGCGAGTAATAAAAGATGCGTGGTTATAAATAAGTATAAATTTACATTTGTTACAATGGTTATGTAAGTAACTTTTTTTTATGTATTTCTGATTTGTCATCTTTTTATTAATATGTACATAACTTACTTATATAGTTACATAATTATGGACATATTAATACGTTTCAGTTTTTCGATGTTTCCATAGTCATATTTATAATCGCTGTAATGCGCCATTTTATTTTTATATTATTGTAGTATACTATTCTAATTGTATTCTAATTGTATATGCTTTTATAATTCAGGATAAAATGTGAATACATTATACTCATTATACAATAAATAATTCAAAGAGAAACTGGTATAATTTCATTATTAAAATGATGACTATAATAACATACACAGGTTAAATATCCACTATTATCCCTTGTAGGGAAAAAATAATCGTTAATATGAAAATATGCAGGAGAGAAATATTCATCGTAACAGTTCGCAGAAATGAAATAACTATTATAATTAGTCACGAAAGAAAAATGGTTACCATTAGAATAATTTCCAGAAAAACAAATACACATTGCAATATTCAAATACAAAAAATATGTATTCGTATATATTACACGACGATGGAAAAAGGTGAAATATTTATTATCAAAATCGTAGACAGAGAGAAACGTTTGCTATACTAATAATATAGACAGTCATTATTGTAATCACACGAGAGAAAATGAATATTCGCTGTCGTAACAATACACCTACAAAGGAAAAATCGTAATTCGTATAATCATACAGGCAAAGAAGAAAAATTCATTATTATAGCTGATCTATATAGCAATTAGCTCGACTTATAATGAAAAGAGAAGATAATTAACGTCGGTATATTGAACTTACATAACTTTCTGCAGTATTGAACAGAATTTTAATGGAAAGGTAACACGCGGTAACCCAGGTAAATCGAGGTACGCTAAGTTAGAAGTAAGATTGTATTATATGGCGATTTATATTATGGTGAGATTGTGGAAACCCCGAGTTGTAATAAGGGATAAAGGAAACAATCATTATTAACGGTTCGATACCTGAATTCCTCGCTGACCTGGAAACTCTGTCAAAACGATACCGTACTGCCACGTAAGACTTATTAAATACAAAACACCTGGTTCAGGTAATAAAGAATTAATAGCACGGATTAATATACTTCCATGGAATTTATTTTCCACCAATGAATACGATTTAAGAGCATATTCAATAAATGCACGGTCCGGCAAACTTCTAATCCCATATTATTAATAAACAACAATATATACCTGGAATTCCTAGCTGAAAATTAGCCTTTTAATTTCTCCCGAGAACCCCCCAGTCGTTTTACAATTTCAACGTAATTACAGCACGATGGAAATAATTAAATCTTCCCTCGAGCTCGGGTTTTTATCGTTCATTCGTCATCTAAATATTCTTCATTATCTCCTCATTATAATACGATCATAAATATGTTAATTCCTCTGTTAATCGATAAACCGATACAAGTTTCTCCGGTACACATGCTCTAATCCAACGAATCTACGAACAAATAGAAGTTTAAAATTATTTATCATATTCATGTAAATATCGAATTATCGAATTTATTCATAATTCCTAATACAAAAGCTTTTTATACTACAATAAAAATACGTCGCGAACTTTTCACTTTGTATCTCGTTATAAAATCGTAAGCTTCATTAATCACGTAATTATAATTACATTTAACAGATCTTGACATTAATGAGTGTAATAAAGATCCCCGTGTCTTCTATCAGCCTANAGTGTAATAAAGATCCCCGTGTCTTCTATCAGCCTACGGCCATCGTGTAATCATCGACATCGTTTGATAGCAGCCTGGAAGTCAGGCCCTGTCCAATTAGAGGGTGTCACGGTTTTTCCCATGACATACGGGCCGATGAGGGTCTCTTCGCGATAGAACCCTAATAGGGAGAAGGAGGGTTAATGTTTTCAACCCCAAACAGATTCTCATGAAGCTATATATAACGGCTAATGGGAGTCAGTTTTCGTTATGGTGGCCTAGCTATATGTAAAGATATCAGTCCGGTATATGCGGGCTCTTTGTGGGCCATACAGCTCATACGTGTCCCATGAACGAATTGAAATCTCCATTTCCATTGTAAATCGCGTCGCTGTATCGACTTGTGAATGAAAAGCAGGCCATTCGTCGCGTGTATTTCTCAATGTCAGTTTTTCCACGAACACGAGTTCATACACGGTCTACGTTCTTCTCATTCTTCGATTAAATTTTTAACTTAAATTTTTAATTTGCACTCGAGGGCTCCGTAGCCATTTAAAATTTGTCTTCAAACTCAAGGGCTCCGCTACGGAGACAATACAAATAATTTTCAGTTCATAAACATCCTTGTGCAAATATTCCGATTCAAATACGGAAATTTTTATTTTTATTTCCTTTCTCGACATTCATGTCACATTGAATATTTTTTCTATAGCCAAAAATAGATTTGTAAATAGATTCTTAATTGACGATAGATTTTTAACTGTTTGCACTCGAGAGGCGACTCTCAGTCGCCATTTAACACTAGATTTACGGGATTCGTCAATTTGACGCATGAGTTTCTTCAATTATGCGATATTAACAGATTTAATTAACTTATATTAACACTAGGTTTATGGATGTTTTTGAATACCTATCTTTATGAAGACCCGTCAGATTTACGCGTAAAAAAACTACGTATTATCTTAAAAAATAACACCATGAGTTTAATATAAAAACAATTACGATATTAACAAATTTAATATATGTTGATTTAATCTATTAATATTGTATAATTGGAGCAACTCGCCAGTCAAATTGACGTGTAAATCTAGTGTTAAGTATGTTAATATTGCAATTGTTTTCAAGTTAAACCCATTATTTGTTTTTTAAAGAAAAAATATGGTTTTCTTTACGCTAAATCTGACGTGTGTCCATAGAAATAGGTATACAAAAAACCCCCGTAAACCCAGTGTTAATCAGATTCGATATATCGATGTTAATTGATATACAGGTAACCCTTCTATAATAAATACGTTTCTAGAAAATGTCGCGTTGTGTGGAACCGTGTTGTATGAGACCCAGAGTCTATACAAAAAGTAGAAACAAAAAAGAAACTTATTAAAAACAAACTTATATTTTTAATTCTACGTAAAAATCTTAATTTGTATTTAAAAAATATAAATGTATGTACAACACGAAACAAAAAAAGACAAAAATATTATTTTAATTCAACGCAACTTTAATTTAATAAATTTCTTCGGGCTGATGTTTAGTGACGCACGTACTTACATCACGTAGATGCTTCATTTTTGGCACAAAATAAGACGAGTGCTATCGAGCTGTTTGGGTTTTTCGACGGTATTTTTTCAAAAATTTCTGGGACTCAAACGATTAAGACGACAAGCTTCGTCGCGACTGAAAAAGTACAGTGTTGTATAAAGGTTTTTCCAATTTTCTTATCGTGTTATAGCGAAACCGTATTATAAGATACCGTGTTGTAGGAGGGCTACCTGTATTAAATTTCAAATTACACACCGATGCGTGGAATGACAAGAAAAAATAATTTCGTGTCTTAATTTTCATAGGATTATTCACCATTTTAAATTATCGGTAACTTTATGGTAGAAGATCTCTGAATTATTATATTTTTATAACAAAAATATCTACAAAGTGCAAAAGGTTAATAGACAATAGACTAATTTTCACTTTGTTTTTCAAACCTTTAAAGCTTGCTTGTTTATTGTATGCAACACGTGATTAAAATTACATCTTATCGGTACTGACATTTTTATGAACTGTGACATTATTTTACGTATTACAGATAACGTAGTAAATATCAGTAACAAATAGTCGATACAAAGTTGCAGCAACAAAGTGAACTAATTTTTTAACGATTAATTAGAATTTAATAACATTTATATAATATACAATCAGTGATATTAAACGATTGAATTATTCGCTTGGAAATTTTTCTACAAATATATTTAGAATTTTGAAAAAAGTTCATACGATAGTCGTTGCTCGTTTCCATAATTTCGTCGTATTTTTTAGATAGTATGATTAGATAGTTGGTTAGCAGGAAAATCGAGTAAGAGGCTCAGAGAGAATGTTTGCCAATGACAACGATGATTCGCAGTTTTGCTGTTATCGTGGCGTATTATGGCTCTTTTACCTTTCTTGTTTCAGCCGGATTATCTTCGGAAGTGCATAAAATTTATACATTACCCGTATGAAAAGCTGGCTGCACGAGCCGTTTGAAATTTCACGAATAGATTTTTCTGCACTAGCATGAATCGGCGTATTGCATTGTTACGACACATCGAGATCGGCGTATAATCGAATGCTAACAATGCGTGGACGGTGGTTATTTACAATCTACGACTTACATCGTGCATGAATAGAAGCTCAATTTCATTCATGCGACTCTTCTCAGTATTCTATCGCGCGGCTACATTCGTGCTATCCGATCACACTGCATTGAATACCGCAAGTGAAATAGTTACGTCGTCTTTAGAACGTCGACGTAACGTTCGGTTATCTTTTCACCTTACTTAATGCGCGGTGAAAACCTTCATTCAAGCATCTCACATAGAGCGTCACCTGAAATTGTAAATTTACGTGTTCCGTAATTGTACGAAGCATCGATAATTTTTAAACAAATCCAAACATACCACACATTTACTTCTATAATTTTACAAATCACGAATTTAAATAATAATTCGATTTGTTCGAAAGAAATTTTATTTTCCGCTATAAAGACAAGATAATAAAACAATAATGTTTCATTATAATTGCGTTTTAGACTCGGAGATATCAACTTCCTTAAATACTGGATAAGCAGACGCGTCGATAACGGTACAATAGTGTGCAGTTATAAATATGTTTTTAAACAACGAGACACGTACGAACGCGATAAATCAGTTGACGAGAAAACATTTAAAGAGCGGTTTAAAGTTGATCTCGCAAGGATTATTAGCAGTCGAGGCATCGTAAAGGTACGATATCGCGAGCTGCGTGTATTTGCTAGTATTTTCGGAGCGTCGTTTTGGTTGACAGTCATTGGAAGAGCCTAGTTTGGTAAGCGTTGTGGGGAGTGATCGGTCTAAAAACAGCCACGCTACTGGGTACCCGAAAACCACCCTAAATTTCGACCAATAGGAAAGAACAGGATGAAGGGGAACAAGAACGATTCGAAAATCCGCGGACCAAGGGGTTGCTGGTACCGGTAGAACGAGGGAGAGATGTTTTGTATGATTGGTCTGAGGAGACGGCGTGGTTGCCAAATCTCCGCGGACAGCGGCGCGCACGTGGTGGGGATGACTGGCAGTGACGCGCGATCTGATTGGTGGAGCCCGCGGTGCCGCCTTTCGAGTCTCACTGACTGTCGCGCGGTCGCACGGATCCTCAGTTCGCATTCGGAGGCCCTGCGAGCTACATCTCTTTGAGAAGGAAAAGAAAGAGCCGACGGGAGCTTTCAAGTTTCCCCCTCCACGGGAACCGCGACAAAGATTCTTCGATCCGAAAAAGTGCCAAGTTTCTCTCGCACGTACTCTCTCTGTCACCGGTACACATATACGTATACACGTAATCGTCTTTCGTTTTCACGGTGATCTCTCTACACGTGACAAGCTGAGCATCGAAGAGGCTCGAAGACAAGAGAGCGGCGTGCTTGTTCGACGCTAGAGGAGATTACTCGTCGATCGTTCGAATTGGTTGATTTCGCGAATCTAACTCGCGTCTCTTGTTGATCTCCTCGTACGTTGCGAGAGTCGAACCCGGGTGTGCTTCCAATGTAAATCAACAAGAGCGTATCGTCGGAGTGGCAGTTTTTGTGTTCTCGAAGTTGATAAATACAGCCGCGGTTTTCTCTCGAATTTCCACCGGCTTTCGTGCTACACCACGCACGCTGTCCTGATCTCGAAGGGGAAGAAGGCTAGCCACGGCCGGATCGCGACTACGTTACAACTAGCTCCAGTGTGTTTTTGTGCGAAATCGAGGGAACATGTCGACTGCCGTCATGAGCACCCCTATGTTCGAGTGTAGCGAGCATTTATTTAAGGTAAGATTTTTTTTTTACATTCCTCACACGATCGTCTCTTGTCCTCCGTCTTTTTGCCGCTATTTTGTCTTTCTTTTTTTCTTCCCTACGTTCGATGTTGTCGATACGTACAGCAATGAGCGAACATGGTACCATAGTGTCATACGTACCGTTCGACAAACATTAAACTACGGTTATAGGGACACTTGAAACATTACGAATCAAAAACGAATTCCTTCTATATTTGGACTCGTGAACTTTGTTGTGAATCAGGTGATGTTTGACATGTTTGTTTGGCCAGTGGATATATTCCGTATTATCTTTGCCGATTACTTTCTATTAAGATTACGCTATCGCGTGTTTCCTATCGTTTCGAAGAATCGAGAATCCGAGTGATAAGCGGCAGGTTCTAGATGTAAAGATGGCTGGCTGGTTCAGCACGTGGCATACTGAGAAATTTTCGTAGCGTGCTCGTTCGCGTTGAATTCTCTCGTGGCCGTTGTAGTACTCGCTGGTACTCGGTGGTACCGTGGCGCAAACATTTGTGCAACGGTGTTGGTACGTATTCTGTTCCGACTGCCACGGTCTATTGCACTGCCGGACAAATATGGAATGGAACGGGTAGAAATGGTGTACAGATCCTCTGTGCGGTTAGGTTGTGTAGCAAAAACAGGGCCGCGCTCTGGGATACGGTGCATCTTAACGAATAAATTATACGAAATTTCAACCTCGTTAGAAAGACATTCTAATTGCCTGTGTCTCACGATTGCTATGGTAAGAGTATTTATTTTGGCGCGCAACGGCATCAGAGATAGTGATGTAAGTGTTATTTTCGATCGCGTGGTAGCTGCTTTCTTCGACGTTTATTTCTTCCCAATGAAATTTCTCCTTTGAAATCCTCTTCGCTCCCGTGTGTGTCTGTTCAATTTTAACTCTCGAATTTATCTTACGATTCGTCGGAAACGGAACGAAATATCGATTTTTCACCTTTTTAAGAAATACGCGTATCTCTATGTATAATATATTTAAGATTATACGTAATATATCTTCGGTACGAAGCTAGACGCGAAGTTCGTACGAAAACAAATCCGAACTTTATTTCTTGCACAAATTAGGGGTCGTTCTTGTCGTTGTTGTAAATATATCCTTCGTTTGATAAACCTGGCAAGTCGGTCGCGTTTGCTTTCCTGATTTTGGAGCTCGATACGCGCACGAATAATCTCTCTCGACAATCGACGGTGTCTTTGGTCTCTGTTTCGCGTATAGTCGATCGATTATCTGCTCTGCGGACGACATTGTTGCTGTGAACTTGCGACGACCTGATCGTTTCTAGCCGAGCTATGTTTTTGTGTTTTTCCGTCCTGCGTCGTTCGTTCACGCTTCTCAAATCTCCGATTACAGTGATTCTCACTCGCCGCCATTTGCGTCTCGATTTTATCGTCTATGAACTTTAGTTCTAACACATCTAACGATAGATTCACGAACGAAGATACGTTATCGTGCTCCGATACAGTTTGTTTGTGAACGAAAAAATGGTCGAATAATTTAGAAATGGTGTTTAATGTCGATTTATTTTTAACGACGTAAAAATTTCTTAACAATTTCATAAACTTTTCTACCATGGTCTAAGTCACCGTTTTTGAAACTTTTATTAAAAACTCAACGTTCCTAATCATTCGTATTCGAGATTTTTTTTTTAATATACGTATCGTTTTTTCAAGGTCTCCAGTTATTCTATGTTTCAAAGCTTCCATTTCTTTTCTATTGTTTATATCGTCATTTTGACGATCATTTAAAGATCGTCGAATTAAATATAAGCTATTTTCCAAATGCGTATATATTTTTCTCGTTCGCGTTTATGATGAATTTTCTAAACGAGTTTCTGGTTTTGTCGTTGAAATAAGGTTATCAATCGAGTCTGGGGGAAAAAGAGATATTGTGTATTTAATCTAGTACTGTTTTATTGAGCGTGCGAGTTATCTCTATATATTGATACACTTCTAACGTGTACAAACTCGATATCTATGCAGTCTGTCAGCAAGTCGGGCGAGTTTCCAAAGGTAAATTTAGCCAGAAAAATAGGAATCCAGCGAAAAACCGAGCCGACAATGTGGAATTAAACGAACACTCGAGTTAGAATCTAGTTCAGGCGTTAGATCTGGCGGTTTCGATAAGGTTTACAGTATATTCTTGCTTCGCTAGCGCGTTTAGGCTAGTTTTCGCGAATCGTGTTTCGCATATTACCGTTAATGTAGATCCCTATTTTGTTCTACGAACACAGACATGTTCTACGAGCATGTGGCTTCCTTTATTTCGCAAGTTTCGCCGGTTTCTCCGAAGCACTATTGGAATAAAATTGTATCATACCCGCTGATATTCTCTAATTTGAATACAAATGCCTTTGTTCACCGGTTACGAGAAAAACTGGCAAATAATTTCATTTATGTTTACCAACTTCCTTTTGTATGCATAACCGTCAATCTGGTTCGTCGATAAGAGATCGCTGCGTTGCTTATTGCGAGTTTTCTTCTGGAACAAAGTTCTTGTTTTATTTTTGTTCTTCTTTTTTTTCCTCTCTTTCTTTTCTTTTCTTTTTTTTTTTTTTCGTAGACACTTGTACACGTGGCGTGATTTCTAATAAGAGCGTTCGAAGGAAGATTCCGGTTATTTTCCACTGTATAATTTTTTTTCTACGAACCATGAATTCGAAATTTACAATTCACCAGATTTATTTGAATTGGAAATTGTTTTAGTTCTACTACAATAACGTTCGTTTACTCGTTTGTTTATTTTAACGATTTTTTATATTTTATATGGTCTACGATAATTTACGTAAAATAGCGAAAATTGTGCACGACGACACGCGAAATTTTTTTTAATTTCAAACGTTTTATCCGAGAGTTTTATCGTAATTAATCATTTTTATACGTTTATCTGATTTCATGGTATACCAAGTTCTGTTCTTCCTTGTTACCATTAACATCAGGGATATAAAACAAATCAAACTGATTTATTTGAGATATGTTACCTTTGCAATTGTTTATGGAAATTTGTTGAAATAAAATCATCAGTATACATACTTGTTTATCTTTCTAATATTCCTATATGAATTATTATTCGTGCATAGCACTTTATAAATGAAAAAAACAGGAAAATAAACCGTTTCTTAATTTTGTAGAATTTCTTAATTATTCGCGATTTATATTTTTTAACGCATTGACTGACAACTACGAGATATCTCGTAGTTTACGCTCTACAAGTTTAGATTGATTACAATTGACCACGGAATTTTTTTTATTGTCGGTTGAATTGGGAATTATTAGAAAGGACGAATAAAAATTTGATATCGCGTACGAAACACACTCAACGATTTTTTCGTTACAGAAAAATAGTAATTCGAAGATATTCTGTAAATAAGAAATCGAAAATTACAAACTAAGACGTAAAATTATTTTACATTCCGAACATCGTTAGGTAATTTTTTAATTTAATTTTTTAATTTTATATATTAATTAACATCGATTTTTAGTAATCGGATTAAACGAAAACTGAGGCGAGAAAGTTACTATCACTTTTTATTCTAAAAATAATGACTTAGACGATACGGTTATAACACATTATTGGAAAATTTCATGTTTTCTTTAAAATAAAGTCTCGGCTCCCAGGAAAGGACGTTCTAAATTTGTCTGACAGTCAATGGGTTAAAATCTCAAACGAATTTTCTTCTAGAAGTATAGCAAAACTATAGCAAAACCAACTTTATTAATAACGGAGTGAAGATAAAAAATTCCTACATTCTCGTAAAAATTATTCGTAATTTCAGATGTTTCTTTGTTTATCACTACATAGTACGATTGTTTCGAATAATTTATGGTTAACAAAATCTCTCGCATTAACCCTTTGGAAATGAATATTATTATATTTATATTTTTATATTTATCAGAATGAAAGTTGCTTGGAACATATTGAAAAATAATTTTCTTATTGTCATCAATCTTGTACAGACTTTCTAACCCTTTGCTAAAGAAACGTAGAAATTTCCAAATTTTCTGCTATAAAACTAATCACTAATCATTGTTTTGAGCGGTAAATAATGAATCGTATAATAATTGACGCATAAAATTATCTCGCGTATTATATAATTTTAAATTTGATATATCGATAAATATGGGTCCTCAAAATTTTATGGTGACTGATAATCGCGTCTCGAATGCAAAGGATTAATTCCTAAAATTTCCCTCGATTAGTTTAATTATTTAATATATCCCCTACGTATCGTTATCTTTTCTTATCCATAAAGATAATAATTCGCGCGGTAAGGTAAAATAAAATCTGCTAACCGAATAGGGACCTAGCTTAAACTGGCCCGAACGTTCTAACATCGCAATCTGTGCCACCTGATCAGAATTCGACTGCACACCAGTTGCACGTCTCGTATCACTGCATCGGGAATTCGTTTAAGCGGTAGAATGAACTTAAACCGTGGGCAATTGATCAAACGAAAAGCAAGGAACACGTGGGCGAGCGTGTTCGCGGGTAAAAATACCACGATCGTTCTATAAATTGTTTCCTTGGTGAATCAAGCCTCCATTCATTTATTCATAGCCAAGTCTCGACTTAACTAGCTTACTTCGGTCACGATTGGCCCGGATAGAAGCTAGTCCAGGGACCGCGCGAGGGCCATTTATTGGCACGAATTACCAGCCGTCGAATTATATCAACCCGTCGCCGGTCGTGGAATTTAAAAAAAGGGAGAAAAAAAAAGAAAAAGAAAGAGACAAGCGGGGTATCTTGCTCGACGCCATCGCGAAATTATTCCCGCGACACAGGACCGAAGGAAGGCGCCATTGTTTACGCCGCGAAATGGTACGACGTTCGAGTTTTATCGTGACTTCTTTTCTGTTTTTTTTTTTTTTCTTCTCCCTCTTTCCTTTTCAGCTATACCGCAAGTCCCATAACTTTCCTCGGCAATTTCTCCTCGGCGATTTCGAAACTCGTTCGATCCAAAGAGCCTTTCGACTTTCGTCCAGCCACTGTGGCGCCATTTTCGAAATTTCGTGAAATACGTAGATAACGTTCCTCCGAGTTCTCTTCCTTCTCTCCCGAGAGAGTTATGCGAGCTTATCTGAGAGTGTAAGAGTAATCTCTCGTGATGCTTTCGAAGCTTGTAAATTTTGGTTTACTAGTATTATAATTGTTTAATTCCCGTTGAAATTTACCATGGTAATATTACATAGTAATTGTATATAGTTAATAATGTAATTACTGTTATAATATTGCAACTATAATTATTAATATAATATTATCATCACTTTAGTAATATTACAACTACTGTTTTAAGTTCGAGATATTAAAATATTAAACGTTATATTATTATTAACACTAGATTTACGGGACCCGTCAATTTTACGGGTGAGTTGCTGCAATTATACAATATTAATAAATTTAATCAACTTATATTAAGTTTGTTAATATTGTAATTGTTTTTGAATTAAATTCATGATCTTATTTTTTAAGAAAATCTTTTCTCGGAAATCTGAAGGGCCTCCATAAAGATAGGTATGCAAAAACGTTCGTAAACCTAGTGTTAATGTTAAGAAGGTTTTTCAATGAACTGATTAGCGCTACGATGACTCGTAACTTAACTGAATGCATCGAAAATATTATATCTTACTACATATCACTTTAAACATTTCAATTTATTATATATTATATCACCTGAACAGTGGTAATAATCTGTAAATAAATTATAAACATGGTAGATGGAATTTGGGATTTTTCTACGCTATGATTCTGGGTATATTTAATTTTTCCGATGTTTGATAGTAAGCGTGTGTTTTCTCGCAGATTGGACGAATGCTATTTCTGTCTGTGGAACGAAAATAAGATCGATTGGAGTTAGGTTCGTTTCTGTTGTCTATTCTGTGCTTTTTCGATTCGAATATTTGAGAAATTAAATTTGTGAAACTTGGAAATATATAAATTATTGAAAATGAGATAACGCGGTGTTAATATTAATCGGAGATGACGAATCGGGTTTATTTAAACATCGATTTCGAAATTCTATATATCGATCAATTCGTTATCACGGGAAGTGTAGATTAAATATGGATTTTTGAAAATTCCATTGTCATAATTTTGTGGAATTATTACTTATTTTTGAAACTCGAAAAATTCATTCCTCGCTGTTGATCAAGATACAAGTACAAAAATACACGAAAACAAATTTATAGTTTCTGTATTGTATAATTTAAATATATTTAACAATATAATTTTAATCTTTGTATAATAGTTATAACGCCAGGATATGCATCAAAATTATAATAAATAAGATACATATGTAAAACTTTATACTGTTGAAATAGACTTCGTACCTAAACGTTACTGATTATCAGCATGTTGCATAGGTAATGCAAATTCAATTAGAAATTGATATATTTAAACAATCTGTACTTTGTAACGTGTATTATTATATAACCAAACTTCGTTTTAAAATATTTTTTTAATATTAGTATATTCAGAAATTTATTTAGATTAAAAACTAATGAAACTTAAAAAATAGCATAAACCACTTTTTAA
>NIJG01000228.1:180548-202403 GCA_002201625.1 Euglossa dilemma
AATGCGTATCAAAATAGAAATAAAAATGCAATAAAATAATATCCACTTTATGAAGTGGTATAATTGTGGATATAATATTATAAAGTGGATACTCAAATACTTCGACACAGAGAATCGACAAATCGAGTCATACTTCTCGTATAACAACCATTCCTCGTATTTAACGTGAATTTTTTAAACCCAACTGGAAACATTCTGGTTGAAAAGAAGAACGAAGCCGCGATGTTCTTCGTTTGAAATCGGAAATCACCAGTGACCAGCTATAATATTTAACGGACGCTTCAGAAGTAGCACTTAACGAGGGTGGCAGTGGGATTTCCAGGAATTGGTCGTAGAAAACACCTAAAATGGAAGGTTCGTTTTATGGTTTTGAAAGGTTGGGTCCTTGGAGAGCTTTGTCTAGCCAGATCTCCTGGCCTGTTCGTGGTCCCGTAAGGTCCGATTGTTTCAAAAGGACGTTCCTTTGGTTCCTCTGCTCCTTAGTTTTCAGGTAGCCTCTCCCGTTCCACGAATTTCCATCCTTTTGCCTCTTCCCGTATACCTGACACCATAGGGCGATAATTTTAGACCTGCCGTCATCGATTCAGCCCTCTCTCTATCCCATGACAATTAACCACGGTGTTTTTCACGTGGAGAAGATAATTGCGAACGCTCGAACATGGATAGAGAAAGTTGCGTTGTCGAAAGTGACGGAATTCGGTTTGAAAATTATGGTTGCGATAAGTTGAAGTGGCATGATCAGGTGTCTTTGGTAAAGAATCAAGTTTAGATATAGAAATGGTAATTTCGATTACTATACAAGCATGTGAGTGTTGTTTTCATTGTCTTTTTAAATATGATTTGCCCTTTTTTACTTTAGATTAATTTTTAGGTTCATTATATTAATTTTCGAAATTTAAAAATTGTTTAATATTCTTGCAAGCATTATTTCTGCTAATAACTAATAAATTTCGCTTTTCTTCGTTGCTATTCTTATTTCTGATGATAAAATATCTGAAAAGGTTCTATTTATGAGACACTTTATATTTCTTGTAATTTATAAAATCACACAAATCTGTGAAATTTTTATATATGCGAAAAATATTGTACACTTTGTACAGTAACTACTGTTTAACACTAAAATTAGCATTGCAAATTCTTAATCACTTTCCCGTTCTATTTCAATTTATATTAACCCATTTGCATCATTATGCGGAATAACCCGCACCCAATCACAGTTACTTATCTATTTTAAATTTCTTTATTGTGCAACTACTTACAAAAATAAATATTTGTGTTATAACGTCGTATAAAATTATTTTATTAACTATAAACAAGAGTTTGTTTCTTACGCTTAATTTCAGTTAAATGTTTTTGAAAGGCTCTCTTTACAGCCAAGATGCAAATAGGTTAATTTTCTCAACATCTNATTAAAGGTTTGAAATGCAAATGGGTTAATTTTTTCAACATCTCTAGTTATTTTATTTTTTAATCTTCTCGCATCCATTTGATCGGTAAATTGAGAAGTTATTAATCAATATTTCTCCACGTATTTCATAACTCATTTCCTTATCTCTGTTCTTTCATTCGCTTGCAAAATCGCTAGACGTATTTCCTCTAACCATAATCTAAATTCTAGAACGATAGCGAATGCTCGGTGACCTCTAATATCTGCTATCACAGTCGAGAAATTATCTTGGCAAAAAAAACACGCTTCTCCATTGCCCCCAATAATCTCAAAAAATTTCGTCACGCAATTAGTGCCCCCTGATACTTAATTGCCCCCCGATAAGCCGACGTATATGCATGATTTCTCTCACGTTTTCTCCGCTCTATCCACTGTCGATCTCTCCGCGAGCTGGTGAAAATACAAAATGCAAAATCAAACAGAGGAACAACAAAACATTCCATCAAGCCACATCCACGATCAAAGGCTCATTCGAATAAAGCAATTGCGCACGCGCTTCCTGTACCTCTGATTAGAGTCTATTAGAAACAAATGATCGTTATTGGTCAAGGGTTCGCATCAAGGCATTATCCACTTGCGTAACCCCGCTAATGCCGCAATATCAGCAGCTGAGTCTACGTTTTCGGGTAAACGACGTATTGTTCGTGCGTCCATCAGAATCGTCATGATCGTGACAGCGATCAACCGCAATCTGCCTGTGGAAACGACTTATCCAGGAACAGTGACAAGGCAAACGCTGTTGTATCAAGGGTATTTATTTCGTTACGCCAGATATCAAGCAGCAATGCCGATTATTTATCCTGCTGATGCTCGTTTCCCACTGACTTCACCGATTTACCTCTCGTGTGTGCTCGTTCACGGAATTACATTGGCAAAATTGGAATAGCTGTTTCTCCGGGAAAACGCACAGGGTACCCGGCGTGAGAACGCGGCTATTACGATAACGACACCGTAATATAATATTAGCGAATTCTAATCTCACCGAAAAGCGTGTTCCTCTATGCAGACAGCTCTCCGCTGGCTCGGAGACGTTAACGAAATTGCCTCCGAGGCATATGGCCACGCGTCTTTAATCTTGTTCACGGAAAATGGAAATTATTCGAAGATGAAAATTGCTTTGTACCGTTAACAGAGACTCTTGATGGGTCTTTAATGAAAAGTATCTTGACGATAGAACCACCGAATCGACCAATCTCCGGCGAAGACCGGTCTTCCCTTTCTGGTGCTGGATCGATTCGATTCCCATCGATGTTTCGTCGTTTAACAGGATTTAGTTAGGGAGAAAACGGTATGTGGATTATAGTAGATGTTTTGGTGTTGGTATAGGTAGGTTTAGATAAACTGATAGTTCCAATATAAGGAAACAATATAATGGTACAGAAAGTTTTTAAACTTTTCTTTTGCACCTATCTATTCTTATTACCAGCAAGTAAAGAATTTTTAGATATAAAAAATAAGCTATGAGAACAACGAACAGCGAGAAATTGAATAATCAGATGATATAAGGATTTACAAAAGTTAAATTTTGAAAATAGTCATGTGACCCCGCTATTTTAAAAGTGTGTTGATCAATTTAACAATCCTGAAATACAATTTGGAATATAAAATGTATGTGCCTATAATTATGAAAGTGGTGAAGTCAAAATTAAAAAAGAAAAATGAGTTTATCATTTATTTCACATTACATTATTCTAAACTAAATTAATAGAAAATGACAACAGCTACACTGATGGTTAAAAAATGAACCTCGAACAAAGAACCAATCAACGGTAAATCAGTTGTCGATCTACCTAGTTTCAATCGAATCGCAAAATTTGTTTAAAATTCGTTTAAAAACCCCATTTTTCAATCTTAATACTCTTGATATTGCGGCATAATGTCACCTAAATGAAAAATACATGGTCAATCCTCACTGCTTAAACGAAAAGTTCAGTTTAAGTCCCAACGATGAAGGCAACATGTTCGTCATTTGTTTTTCTCGCGATAAAAAGTATATTTCCTACCAATATGCCAAAGAAATACAATAAAATTTTTAATTGGGATATATACTGTCAACAAGTCATCGTATATTTATTAAAAAATCATTGCGATATATTAATAAAGTGCAAAGATTCACGAATCTGCTTTGCTCTACTTAGTTCAACCAGAATTGGCAGAATATATAAACAAAACGGTCACATGACGCTGCTCCTAGTCGTACAAAGCTAGTAGAATTTTCTTCTAATTATCTCGAACCCACTTCTGATTAATTCTAGTTGAACAAAGTTAGTAGAATATTCCTCAAAATATCTCGGACCCAATTCTGATCAATTCTCGTTGAACAAAGCTAGTAGAATATTCCTCAAAATATCTCGGACCCAATTCTAATCAATTCTCGTTGAACAAAGCTAATATAATTTTCCTCGACTTATCTCGGACCCAATTCTAATCAATTCTCGTTGAACAAAGCTAGTAGAATATTCCTCAAAATATCTCGGACCCAATTCTAATCAATTCTCATTGACCAAAGCTAATATAATCTTCCTCGACTTATCTCGGACCCAATTCTGATCAATTCTCGTTGAACAAAGCTAGCAAAATTTCCCTAGAAATATCTCGGACCAAATTCTAATCAATTCTCGAACCAACCTCCATCCTGAATACTCGAAGCGAGCTAACAAAGAAATCTGACTGTTCGTGTTACAGAACGCAGCCTCAACGAAGGCGAAGGATTCATCGGCGTCATCGGCGACGAACGCGTCGGGGAACGGTTCACCAGGGAACAATGGTGGGCACGCGCCTCTCCGTCGCAGCTACACATCCCTGGTAACGACGCTGATCGAGCAGCATCGCAAGTTAGACCGAAGCGCGAGCGAGCCAACGTCTCGCTACAAAACCGAGTTATGCAGGCCATTCGAGGAAAGCGGTACCTGCAAATACGGTGACAAGTGTCAATTCGCTCACGGGTACAGCGAGCTTCGCAACCTGGCCCGTCACCCAAAATACAAAACCGAGCTATGCCGCACGTTCCACACGATCGGCTTCTGCCCGTACGGTCCGCGCTGCCACTTCATTCACAATTTCGAGGAGGCCCGGATCCACAATCAGAAAGTGAGCGCGCAACTAGGATCCACGCAGCCGAACATCATGGGCCTGAATCCTCTTTTAAGCGCGGCTGCCGCAGCCGCTGGTGGCAACGCATGCAACGGTTCCACTGTCAACCCGGCTGCCAACAGTGTCACTCTGTTAGAACAAATCGCTGCATCCCCGCAAGTAGCAGCCGTGGCAGCAGCAGCGACCCCTAACCTCATGAGAACCAACTCGCTCAGCCTGTGCAGCACCACCAACGCGTACAACCCGCCGCCATTGCTACGGACCAACTCGCTCAGTCTGACCACCAGCCAACACCATCACCACCACCACCACCATCATCATCATCACCAGACCGGTTCGACGACTGTCAGCTCGGTGATCGGCGCCACCAGGCCCAAGCCGTTGAATCTCAGTCCGACCTTCTCGCTCGGCAGCACCGGCGACTCCATCTCTCCGTCGTCAAGTCTCAGTCAGTCGCCTACCAACTCTATGGCCAGCTTCTTCAGCGACGACTGCAGCCAGCAACCGTCCGTCACCAGCCTACCCACCACGCCGTTCAGCTTCGGCCAGGACTTCGGCGGCCTTCTAGCCACGAGACAAAGCCCCAGCCCACGAACGAACAGCGTCTGCAGCCCTCTGGGCTCTGACGAGCTCACCCCGAGGACACCGTCCCCGCTGTCGCCTAACGCCGAGTCCAGACTGCCAGTCTTCAACAGGATCAGCAGCACCCTGCCCGACTTCGAGAATCTTAAGATCTAAAGGGAAGCTCCTACTCTGTTGCGGGTCCATGGTATATTATTTCATTTTCTCCCTCCTCCCTTCGGCTATATTATCTTCTGTCAGAGACACAGGGCTGGAGGGCCTTCTTTAGGGACTCGCGGCTGACAGAGAGAGCGCAGGCTCAGTAGGCAAAGAGCGTTTGGACCCTGATGATCACACGTAACACATAACTATACACACACATACACATGTACACATGCTAATTTATATTATCGACCGAAAAGACAGGAGAATGTTTAGGGAGAGGGGACGGACTCTTCCACCGACTTGAAGAGGTTTCTTTTTCATGTGTCTTTTTTTTTCTCTTTTTTTTTCTTCTTCCTTTCTTTTTTTTTAATATTTGAGAGCTGCATTTCTCGCGTCAGACGGACCTTCCTCTCCGTCGTACTCGGCTTCTTATTTAAGCGTTTCTTTTCTGTTCGTAGGACACGTTAGGCATCTTACTCTCGTTCTATAAACGATCGTCTCTTCCTTTTTATCATAATCGTCATGATTATATTATTATTATTAATATTATTATTATTATATATATTATATTAGTATATTATATTATCATCGCTATAATTAATATTATTAATAACGTTATCGGTAATCTATCAATATCGTCATTAATCCTAACCGCATTAGTAGCGTCAGTCACTTTCTATCTCCGACCACCAACGGCCGTTTTCTTCTTCGTCATTCTTCTTCTTCTTCTTCTTCTTCTTCTGTGTATCATTTTCTTTACCTTAAGATTTACGCTCGTTTAACGGAAAGGTCGAGATGATATCAAGCCCGGATGTCTCGACCTGCTCGTGAGAATCCTCGGTTGATCCGCGACTACGGTGAAGGAGGAGGGTAATGGAGCGAAATGGAAGGAAAATGGAGATCCGGGAGCAAGGAGAATCGCTGGAACAGATTCCAGCGGGAATAAAACGCAGGAACGAGAGGGTACGAGTCCAAGCTTCTTCTACCGAATCGTCACTTGCCTCGAGCGAGTTGTTCTTTGATCTCTCTTGGGCCCATAGTCCGCGGTCTCCTCTCGTTCCATGGCCTGTTTGTTTCATTCTTGCTCCCTTTTGCCTTCTCGTGTATCCTTCATCGAGGATTACGGTGATTCGAAAGGATACTCGCGCGAACGAAGCGTCGTTATCATCCGGGGCAGGTGAAACGTTGCAATATTCCAAAACGCTGTTTGTTTTTCTTCTCTCTTTTGTCATATTACTTGCCTCCTGCTCGGACGCGAGCGTCTTCTTCTTCTCGCGACGAGGCTGGAGGGGAAAGTTGTGTCGAGAGTGAAAGGGAGGAGAGAGCAAGACAAGAGCGCGAGAGAAAGAGAACGGAAAGCAAGGGAGATCGAGAGAGAGAGAGAAAAATGAAGTCACGCGCGTGTATATGTATAGAAGCACGGACGCGTGTATATGAGAGCCGTGTGTCGCGTACCGGGTTAGGTGACGAAGCGCGCGAAACGGATCAACAATCAAAGATCATGCTATGCAAATTAAGTGGCTTAAGAACTCCGATTGTCTTCCAATGTTAGAACGTGTAAGTGTGCGTGTGCCTGCGAGTGGGTTTCCGAGTAAATGTGCGTGTGTAAGCGTGTCTGAGCAAGCTAGCAAGAGTTAGCTTAGCTGAGAGAGGGAGAGAGATTGAACGGTGAGAGCATGGGACGAGCAAAAGGAAGAGATAATGAGAGAAAGTGATGCGTTCGCCGAGTGTGTGTAGGCATTACGCATGGGAAACGAACGCGTCCAACGTGCGAACGAAAGTGTGTTTAATGATAAGTTACACGATGTTAGGTATTTTTATAGACGAGCAATCGCCAGGGCTTTCGATCGTTACGCGTTTCAAGGCGAGTGTTTACCGTCAGAGACGCCTCGGTTTTTTTTTTCTTTTCAAATCTTTTGCTCGAGAAGCAAATGGGATCACCGGTCGCGATGGATCTATTTTTCTGACCAGCTTTAGGAGTTGATTCTTTTACGATTTTTTTTTTTCCTTCATTTTTAACCCGATTCTTTCTTTCTTTTCTTCTCTTTGATCCCTAGACCTAGTTTTCTTTTTTCGTTGATTTTCCTTTATTTTTGCCTCATTGGACTGCGAAGGAACTTTAAGCTTGTATATTTATTTGCTCTCGGAAATCTTTGGTTCCTCCGACGATTTTACGCGGTTCACCCTATTTTTTTTTTTTTAGATTTTCGATTCCTCGTTTCGATCTTTAGCGGTCGGAATAGGAGGAATTAAGGAGCAACCGGCGAGTAAAACGTGTGTTTAATTTTACCGATCTTCGAGAGAGACAGGACAAAGTAGATTTAAGAGATTATTCGAACTATCACGTCCGGAGAGCCAACCTTTTCCCACTTCTACCAAAAAAGGACGGGAAAATCACTCGGTTATAGAAAAACAAAGGAAAAAGCTTAAAAAAAAAGAAGATAAAAATATGTAAGAATGGAGGATGCTCGATCAATTGTGGGTTTTAACGATTTCAACCGAAGTATAACGTTGCGTTAAAGGGATATATCGATGTGGCTTCCTCGCGGTGCCTTAAAAGCGTGCCTCGATTCACGAGTGAACGACAGAGTGGTTGATGGAAGAAAAAAAAAAAGAGAGAGCGAGAGAGGGAGAGAACGAGTGGGAGAGAATGCAAAAGGAAAATATCATCAAGTTTCGTGGTATATATACATACATATATCTATATATATACACGTTGTTCTTTCCCGTAAAAAAATGTGATATGTAACTATTGCAATAGAAATATTAACTATTATTAAAGAAGAAAAAAGAATATTCTATTATAGAGAGGGAGCGTGTGCGGGAGAGGCAGAGAGACAGACATATATGTCGAGCGAAAGTGAGAGTGAGCGAGGACGACGAGGCGGCGTCTCGACGCCGACGGCGCTGCCATCTCGCGGCGTCGCGGCGAGCTTTCGTCGCCGGGTCGTAAAACGTTTCACGGTGTTTGCCTCGAGAAAGTGGAACGGTGCACAGAGAGCAAGCAAGCAGCTCTACCTTTCGGTGTACGTCTCGATTTAATTTATTTCTCGTTTCTTTCCGTCGAACGTAAAACAGCCAAACACGATTGTGCTTTCGTGATTTTTAATCGGGCCCCAGCGACGAAAAACGCTTCGCCGTTTCTGTGTGTCGCGTCGTCTCTTCGGTGTGTATGTCAAGGTAGAGAGAGAGAAAGAGAATGAGAGAGAGAGTATATATGAGAACGCGAGAAAGAGAGAAAGAGAGGGAGAGATTAAAAGCAAAACGAAACAAAAAAGAAAGTGCCTAAATGACGTGGTTTTTGAAAATCGAATACATTTTGTATATATGCACACCACACACTTCTTATGCTAAACAAGAAATGTTTTCGTTTAATTTATACTTGAAAGCAAATGTTATAGATTTAGTTTATTATTAATATTATTATATTATTAATATAATTATTTTTTATTAATATTAATTATTAACTATTATTATTTTATATTATTATTATTGTATTCGCAACACTATACGCCTCGGTCGCATTATCGAAGTAGACCATCATCGGCTACTTTCGACAAACAGCACGGCACATCCATTTAATATTATCTTCATTATATTATTTATCTGGCTGATCGTTTCTTTTTTTTTCTTTTTATTATTATTATTATTATATTATTATTATTAATATTATTATTATTATTTTTATTATTTTTGTTTCTTCTGTCTTCTTGTAAAACGACGCAATCAATTGCGAGTGCCCCGTGCAGTCGGTTGCTTCGACGATAGTCGTTCAAAACTCCGAACTAAAGTCAATTAATCCCGTGTCTTATCTAATATATATATCGCCGCCATTTTTGCGGCTCTATATATACATTATATTATGCTATTATTATTAATATTATCACTACTGCTACTACTACTATTACTACCACCACTGCTACTGCTGCTACTTTATACCACTACCACTACTACCACTGCTGCTACCACTCCTTGTCTATTACACGCCTTAGCTAGTGCTGTCCTAGCGTTTCCATAGATCGTCATATCTCACCATCGTTGTCATCGATCACGTATCTCCGTTTATTATCGCGATTCCGTGTCCAGAAACGCAAAGACCGGCCCCGCAGAATCACATACCCCTCCGTGCCCGGTTCGTCGCGACGCGAGTTCCAAAAAAAAAAAAAAAACCCTTCTACACCTATTATTTAACGAACACTATTTAATTCCTTGCCATACCGCGCGCACGACACCGCTCCGTTTCTCTCCGCGCCTAACTCCCTAGCGACATCTACCCTTCGTTTCTCACTAGATCGCTGTATAGTCTTATACTCGAACGGACGAGACGCGTGTGTGAGAAATTCGCGCGACAGAAGAACAGTCAGATCAATCGAAAGTATTTGTTTTTCTTAGATCGTCTCGTTGACTCTGGTATATATACATCACCACGCGACGGGAAGATACGTGTAATGTATACGACCAATATTTCGGGAAATGTGGTATTCTATATCGACCGATATTTCGGGAAATTCGGTATTCAACGTCGATCGATATATCGGGAAATGTGGTATTCTACATCGATCGATATATCGGGAAATTCGGTATTTTGCATCGACTGGTATTTCGGGAAATACAGTATATTATACATCGACCGATATTTCGGAAAATACGGTTATTCTACATCGACCGATATCTCGGGAAACATGGTATTTTATATCGACTGATATCTCGAGAAATTCGGTATTCAACATCGACCGATATCTCGGAAAATACGGTATTCAACATCGACCGATATCTCGAGAAATTCGGTATTCCGTATCCACTGATATCTCGGAAAATACGGTATTCAACATCGACCGATACCTCGAGAAATACGGTATATTCTATATCGACCGATATCTCGGAAAATACGGTATTCAACATCGACCGATATCTCGAGAAATTCGGTATTCCGTATCCACTGATATCTCGGAAAATACGGTATTCAACATCGACCGATACCTCGAGAAATACGGTATATTCTATATCGACCGATATCTCGGAAAATACGGTATTCAACATCGACCGATATCTCGAGAAATTCGGTATTCCGTATCCACTGATATTTCGGAAAATGCGGTATTCCCTATCGCCCGATATCTCGGTTAACACCGTCTCAAAACAATCGCACCAACGTTTCCTAGAGTACTCTTAGAACACTCGCCCCGATAGACACAGTGAAACGAGTAAAATCGACGCAGTGGAACGCGAGTCGATTAGAAAAGCCACGGTGGACGACAGGGTCAATCGAAGCGAGACGGTTCGTTGTCGCCAGAGCAGAGGCGAGGGGAGGGGAGCGGCGAGTCGGAGTGGGGGAAGCTGCGCGTTTACCGTGCGCGGAGAGTGAAAGTCCCCGAGAGTTTGTTCGCGCGGGGAGAAAGAAAAAGACGCTGCGCGGGGTCGCGTTCACCAAAACGAACGCGGTGTAACACGCTGGCGTACGAACGCGCACGCGTAGACGACTCGCGGACCAAGTGAAACGGGAAGAGGGAACCGAGTTCTCGCGAAAAGAAGTAGCCACGGCACACACCTTTTCGAAAGCGTCTCGCGATGCTGCCGCCGAGGTCTCCCTCGTCGCGTGTCTTACTAACTAACACGTTACAACCCCGTTTACATCGAGCAAAATTCGCGAAGGTCTCTTGGCTTTTGTGTTCCTGGTATGGAAATCCGATTTTCTTCTGCCTGTTCTTCGTTTCTCTGTCTTCTTCCTCGTTGGTTTTATTTTTGGTTTTTTTTTTATCGTCAGTAGCAATCCGTGACGAGAAGGAACTCGCTAGGCTAGAGCTATAATCCCACCTAAGGGCGTATTTAAGTTATTTATGAACCGGAAATGTGGTTCCATTTCGTTCGTTTCAGCACGGATGCAACGGGGTAGCTGAAAACTACCACTTTGCACTCGTGCTACGAACAGAGTTCTTCGTTTTCCTTTCGTTTGTCCACCGTATTATTCTCTTTCCTTTTTTTCCCTTTTCTTTTTTGTTTCCGGTCTATAATTCGTGGAACCCAAATGTCTCTGGTAAATTCGCGGGAACGGGCCCCGAATTCGAGCACAGTCGATCAATTTAATTATTTATTAAGACACGCTTCTTTGGCCTCTTCCTAGAGTATTCATATTTCTTTTTATTTTTTGTTTTTTTTTTTTTTTATTCGCGTTCACGGGAAGAGTAGTTTCGAAGCGAGCGAATGAGAGCGAGAAAGAGAGAGAGCGAGAGCGTGAGAGTTTTAGTTGATTAGTGCAATTAATATTTTGTCATATACCTATTTATTCGAATCATTTTAAGCGGACAGACGTTTTACGACACGCTTTTTTAGTTTCCTTACGTTTTCCATGTTCTTTTAGTTGCCAATGAAGCGTGTGCTCGCGTTTCTTCGAGTCAGTTCCACGTTTTCCCGTTTTCCGAAAGCCAGGAAATCTCGCGAAAAATATTTCTTCTATCCCTCGAACCCTGTTCCGGCGAGTAAAACGTTCTTCTTCGCGGACCCCTCGCTTGCGCCGCCCCTTTTGTCACTCGTGCACGATCCTCCCACCCCCCNAACGCGAGCCGAGCACAAAAAACGAAACGAACCCCCCACCATCACCACCACCACCATACCACACCCCCTTTCCTCTCTGTCGATCGAAGCAAGCGGTGGGGGGGACTCGGTCGCGGCAGCGAACCAGAGACGCAAATTTCGTACCCTCCTGTTATAGACTTGACAACTTATACATATAAATATAATATTAATAATAAAATAATATACTTTACGTTACGTCTCTTTTTTTAATTTAATATATTTATTTTTTCAATCAAGTATTTATATATTTATACAATATTTTATACAACGTTCTTCACAGATACACACGCTATATATGTATGCACGTATGTATACGTGTACATATATGTGAACACATGCGTACACGTATATATACGCACGTACGTAAGACACGCGTTACGACGACGTAATGTGACAGGTCGATCTCTTGGCTCTCAGAGGATACCGATCACTCTAGCAACCCTCATGATCCTTTATCTCTTATGATTATTATTAATATTATTATTATTATTTACCCTTTTTTTTTTATTACGTATTTTCTTCCGTTTTTCCGAGACCAGCCTACCAGAATGTATTTCTCTCCCCCACCACCACCACCACCACTACTACCACCACCCCTAATTTTCTTCTTTTCTCCTGTACCATTGGGATAGACCCTCTCAGGCCCCGTCTAAAGGGGCCAATCATGGCGTATTCCCAACGGAAAATGGAGAAAGGAGGAAAAACAAGAGTAATAATAAATACCGACGAAAGTGTGTATACTTAATTTCTCCTTGTGATACGCGATCGTCGCTCGTCGACGGTCGATCGAGAAAAAAAAATATTTGCGCGGGAGATATGTTATATCATGTTCGACAAAAGCGAGAGAGCGAGAGAGAGAGAGTGTGAGAGAGAGAGAAAGTTAGCGATACGTACTAAGAGAACGAGATGCGAAGCGTTAGCGATTTGGGAGCCAATTGATAGGCTGGCGGAAGTCGTTCGAACCGGACACGTGTGTCGAGCTCGAGACATCATCGTGAAATCTTTATCGTACATCGATCGTAGTCTATGAGAAGGATCTTATTCCATGAAAAGATCCTTCTTCGATGGTCCCCGTTTGTGGGACCGGTCGATTCCAACTGTGCCTTAGCTAGACCTTCACAGATCCGTGTTCCAGGATCGAAAAGAGATCGATGATTGGACAATCGGGTTTGGAAGGGTAGCATCGTTCGATCAGATTTCACGAGGATGATCACGGGGTTGCTTTTCGTTTCTTTTTTCACCTTTTTTCCCTCCCCTTTCGCCGTGTGTTCTGAGAGAAGGTTAGAGGCTGCGATAGAGCGTGGTGCAGGCTCGAACGACTTCGGTCTAATCCACAATGGGACCACAAAGGTGATAAATGCATATAGAGTTTCGTTAATTAGAGGAACGGCGAGCCTTGAAAGAATGGGGGGAGAGACGGGAAAGGGGGGAGGAAAAGCGGATGGTTTTATCGGAAGGGAACGCGGTTCGTTCGAAGTTTTTCACGAAATTTTTCTGTTGCAGAGAAACACACACAGGGTTCTCGTTTTCGTTCGCGAGAATGCACGACTGATTTTTGTTCGATTCTATGATTTTTGTTTTCTCGACGCCGCGGACGCTCAGCGTCGCGAGCGCTCACTGCGGCCATCGAACGAACCTCGGCCCCTACCGTGGCGCCCCCTCTTTTCTCCCCACGTTTCTCCATTCTCCGCCCTTTCTTCGTTTTCATTTACCGAAAGAACCACACATACACGCAAGTCTCATGTACCACGAATGAAGAAAATTGTAGTTTGATAAGTATTGCCAACAATACACTATCTATTTAATACATTTTATTATTACAAAATAATGGAGTTTGTACGACTGATTTCTTTTCTGATTACCCGACGCCTCATCCTTTGTCCTGCTCATCTTATATATTTTGATCTCGTTAATCTAAATGGAAATGTAGATTTTAAGATAACTAGGATTAAGACAACTAATTTTCGTTATTCTCCAAAATTTGTCGATGTTTTTTTTTCATTTTTATTATCGGTTAGAAATTTCGTACTTCACACTATTGCGATTGAGTGCTATATTTACAAGAACATATAACGTACGAGTATATATATATAAATAATATAAATCGTAGGGAAAATATCGATTAAATGTATTGGTATAATTTTATTTATTAATTATTACAATTTATATATATATAGTTATTTTCGTCTGATGTTAGTTTGCTCCTCGTAATTATAATTTCCAATCGTTTCTGTTCACATTATGTATTACTTAATTTTGAAAATCTAGTTGCTAATATTCAGAGAAAAATAAAAATCGAAACAGTGAAATCTAATTTTCTGTTATTTTTCCTTAAATTTATCAAATTTTATTTTATCGAATTTTTTTGTCAAATTTTCTTTATTTTATACACGCCTCGTATCGAATACTAATTCTTCCAGTTACAGCGATGTAAAGTCACGTGACCTGGGAGACGAAAAAAGCTAATTAGCCTCGAGGCAAGATCCATCGATCGAAATGGTACTATTATAGTTATAAAAAATTATACTTGTCATAGACATCGTAAGATATATTCGTTACATTTGAATAAAATTTGTAATTTGTAATTTTTAATTTCACGTTTACCCATGAAACATACTGACCCAGATTTGCAAGCTTGCATCGAGAATTCTAGAACAGGCTGTACACTATATTTCACGTGTCTCTGAGTAATCGTCAGTATCCATAACTGTGTTTCAAAGCAAGAAGCTTGTATTAACCTAACCCAATGTCAGATCATAAATTAGGAGAATGGAACATAGTAGGTGGTCTAAGGCACCCTACACACTTGGTTACTCCCAGCCTAAGCTTGCATTAACCTAAACTCACTGTCAGACCATAAACTAGAGGAACGGAATATCACAGCGGGTCTAAAGCCCTGTACACGCATGGACATTCTTAATCCGAGCTCTCGCATCAACCTAAACTCGTTGTCGGATCGTAAACCACGAGAACGGACCACGGTAGAGAGCTTAAAGACCAGTACATACTTGGCCACTCCTAATTTAAGCTTTTATTAACCTAAAGTCAGGGTATAAACTAGAAAAACCGAACATGATGGGTAGCTTAAAGACCAGTATACACTTGGCTACTTGTAATTTGAGATTTCGTTAATGTAAAGTGATTGTCAACTCACAAACTGGAAAAACAGAATATGTTAGAGGATCTAAAGCCTTAGACACACTTGACATCTTATAATGTAAGTTTTTGTTAACCTAAACTCGATATATTTAATCACTAATTAGAGAAACAGAATATGTCAGAGGATATAAAGCACAATACACGCTTCACAATTTAACTTTATAACATTTTATTAACTTAAACTTACTATATTCAATCACAAACTAGAAAAAAAGAATATATCAGAAAATATAAATCCCAATACACGCTTCAAAATTTAATTTTACAATATTTCATTAACCTAAACTCATTATATTCAATCACAAACTAGAAAAACAGAATATGTCAGATGATATAAAGCACAATGCGTACGCTTCAAAATTTAACTTTATAACATTTCATTAACTTAAACTCACTATATTCAATCACAAACTAGAAAAACAGAATATGTCAGAGGATATAAAGCCCGATACACGCTTCACAATTTAACTTTACAACATTTCATTAACCTAAATTCACTGTATCAGATCATAAACTAGGAAAACAGAACATATCAGGGAATCTAAAGCCTGATACACACTTGACAACATATAGTGTAAGTTTTCGTTAACCTAAATTCATTATGATAAATCACAAACTAGAGAAATAGAACATGTCAGAAAATCTAAAGCCCAATACACGCTTGACAACTTAACCTCACAAGTTTTCATCAACCTAAACTCACTGTACCAGATCACAAACTAGTGAAACAAAACATATCAGGAAATCTAAAGCCTGATACACACTTGACAACATATAATATAAGTTTTCGTTAACTTAAACTCATTATATTAAATCTCAAACTAGAAAAACAGAACAAGTCAGAGGATATAAATCCCAGTACACACTTGACGATTTAGCTTTACAAGTTTTCATTAACCTAAACTCACTGTATCAAATCATTAACTAAGAAAACAGAACACGATAGGAAATCTAAAGCCCCAAACACACTTGATCGTCCCTAACCTAGCTCGACACTCACTTTCTCGAGTAGAAACTTCTTTTACAAGACTACAGCGAATAACGACACAGCAAACAAAGGAACGAGGTAGGATCACGACAAAGGAATCCCGGTAAACACGTTGGACACGTGAAAGAATTTCGTATCATCGCGTGCAACTGCTACCCAAACTATTACCTCAGTTGGTTGACTTAAGAGGTGCAGGAAATTTGCACTTCCTCCATTAGGAAATTTTTTAGCATAATGACATCCTGACGTACACAGCTGAAAACTACGCATCCTGGTTTGCGACACTATTCGAGCACGACGGTTTTGTTGTCTTTTTTACCAGCCCCCGGGTCTACTCGTAATAGAATTTAATGGAGTGTTTAGCCCGATTGACTGTTCCTGAAACACGCGAGAAGAGCGCAAAGTGGGACAGCGATAAAACGATTCTGGTAAAACCATTCTTCGCGCATGTCTTTTGTGAGTAGAAACGGCGAGAGTCGGTTAAGAGAGAAAAATACGAGATCGTTAGAAGGATTGTTCGTGTGGATTGGCAAGGCTGCACAGAGGGCGCTAGTTGAGTTTATCTGCTGCGCACATGGTGTTCCTATTGAATGGAAATTCATCGCGGAATATTGTTGTATATCTCGGAATTTTTATTTAATCCGTTTTCCATCAGAAATTAAATAATTTCTGCTCACTTTGCTTTGCGTGCAGAAATTATTCCGAAAGATGAGAGATATATGAATTAAATTTATAAGCACTGTGATGTTAATTGTATTATTTCTGATAGAGATTTACAAATTGGTGTTTAGTTCGTTTAGAAACGGAGATCACGCAAGAGGAGAATATAATAAAAATGATTTTCTTTTTTTGTCTTGAAATAGTCACTGCGATCAATAAAATCTCACAGTTTATAACAAAGACTTTTAAAAATTGAGATTATAAAATAACCTATATTTTTCTAAAAATTAAAACTTCACTATAACTGTTCCAAAAGCTCGAAAATTTACAACAAACATTTAAAAAATCGAGGATGGTAAATATAAAATTAAATTTAATAAAAACTGTCGAAACAAATTATCATATTCTGTCAAAAAATCAAAATCACAGAGTAAAGCAATTTTCGTGACTATCTAAATCTCAAAATTTATAATAAAGGCTTTGAAAAATTGAGATTAGAATTATAGATAAAATTAAACCTAAATAAATGCCCGATATTTTTCTAAAAATTAAAACTTCACTATAACTGTTTTAAAAGCTTGAAAATTTGTAACAAAAATTTAAAAAATCGGGGATGGTAAATATAAAATTAAATTTAATAAAAAATGTCGAAACAAATTACCATAAATTCTCTCAAAGTATCAAAATCACATAAAGTAATTTTCGTGCCTATCAAAACTTTAAAATTTATAACAAAGGCTTTTAAAAATCGAGATTGAAATTATAGATAAAATTAAACCTAATAAAACAACCTACATATTTCCTAAAAATAAAAACTATTCACTATAACTATTCTAAAAGCTTGAAAACCTGCAAAAAAAATTTTTTAAATCCAAGAAACTAAATAAAAAATTAAATATAATAAAAAGATCCTTATTCTTTCCTTATTCCTCCGTAAATTCTGTTGAAAAATAAAAATTACGATAGCGACAAAATACAACGGTAACAGTAATGTCCCCTAAAAGCACAGACCATTTCACACGGTATTTCCTCTATCTACTTCGTGAAAATAAAAACTTCACTTCTTCACCAGGTCCCTCGTACACTTTCCAAGCCACACCCTCCTTATTCCTCGTTATCTCGTTACACCGTGAAAGGGTCAACTGCCTTGAACATTGCAGTTTGTTTTAAAATATAGCGCGCGTAACGTCATTGTCGAGCAGGAAGTCCACACGCGACACCTATCCACGTCACCATGTTTTCTGTTCTGGGTGAACGTCACAAAGTAGGAAGTGGCTGCAAGGCCGTGCCTGCACGGTTTTACGAGTTTCTATTCACCACGATGAAGCATGCTATACAATGGGCAAGCAAAAGTATCGACAAGCTATTTATAACAATTCCAGGAGAAAACTTAGCTAACCAGAAAATTCTAACAAATTTTATGTACCAAGCAGTGAATTGTGGCTCAATTCCTCCATTTAAAATTTATTTAAAAGGGTAACATTAATCCTCGAAATTTCAACACTATTTCTTATTTCCAATACGATTTTAATTTTATTTTCAATTTAATTTTAATTTCAGGAATTATTTAAATATTTTTTAAATTAAATATTATTTTAATTATTTAAATTAAATATTTTTCGCATGAGAAATTTTAATATGTCTTTTGTATTGTCACAAACTTGTATTTTTGCAATGAAAATTCGAAGATTTAGTTTACTTAGTTAATTATTAGATAATTATAATTGTATACGTATCCAAGTGAAATTGATGATAATTAAACTAATTTGACAAAAGAAGTTGAATATTTCTAATAATTGCAAAATTTAGAAATCTGAAATAATTTTGATTTTAAAAGGTAATCTGTGTGACGTTTCCTGTTATTTGTTTATGTTTCGATCCGTGAACGCTTTCTCACGACGCGGATGAAATATTTATACATTTTTATGCGATAGAAAAAATGTTTGCGCTCGACACGTTTTGCCCAGCTGAAGTGCAGAGGATATATATGTACGCGCCAAATGTTAGCTCGGAGATTGTTTTCTTAGCTTCTTCTCGATGCGTATGTTCGAGAAGGATACGATGTTCAAAAATGCAAGAATGGAATAAATATTATACGTGAATTTTGGATTTTATCTTCCTGTTAATCGTTATTAAATGTGATCGAAAATGGGCAATTTGTTATTATAGAATTTGCGAGAGAAATGTATATTAGAATTTCGTTGTTAATAATATTATTAGAAGTTAAAAAGAATAAGGTATTTCAAGATTTGTGACAGAATTGTATAGGATGTGATTCTACAGGAAAAAATAAGTCGAAAATGTAGAATAACATTTTTTTATTTGAAGCGTCCTTTCGGAGAAAGTCGAGTTTAAAGATTCGTTGGGTGTGCGTGCACTTAGTTAACGCCTACTGGAGCATTTAGAGTGGTGGACGACTGCAATTTGCAGCACAATTTGCTCCAAATCAAGACCTCAAAGGAAAAAATCTTATTCTACATCTCTAATTTATTTTTGTTCGCAGAAACCAATCGTACCTATTTTTTCGAACAAAAGTGACACGTGCACCCAACATACGTCCAATCTCAATTTTCTCCAAATCAAGACCTCAAAGGAAAAAATCTTATTCTACATCTCTGATTTATTTTTGTTCGCAGAAACCAATTCTACCTATTTTTTCAAACAAAAGTGACACGTGCACCCAACATACGTTCGATCTCAATTTTCTCTAAACTGGGGCCTTAAATAAAAAATTCTTATTTTATATTTCTGATTTATTTTTGTTCGCAGAATCTAATTCTACCCATTTTTTCGGAGAAAAGTGACACATAAATCTGATAAACATCCAATCTTAAGTTCCTACAAATCGCGAGGCCTAAAAAGGAGAAATTTTATTCTACATTTTTAATTTATTTTTACGTGTGGTATTATTTCGACCCACTTATTCAATTGATACTTATCTAAGGATACATGTACCCAACAAACAGTAAATCTTGATTTCCTTCAAACCAGTTTTACGAATGGAAAACTGTCATTCTATATTTCTGATTTATTTTTGCTTGTAAAATCATTTCGACCCACTTATACGATCATTAATTGTGTATGTATACATATATTCAACAAATACGTAATAAATCTTGATTTCTTCACTCCGGTTCTACGGATAGGAAAATGTTATTTCGCTGTTTCGATTCATTTTTGCTTGTAGAATTATCTTCTGTTTATGTATCCAATTAAGAGTTATCAAAGTGCACGCCCACCCTACGAATATCCAAATTCAATTTTATGCATATCAAAGAGTCAATGGACAAAATGTTACTCTACATTTCCGACGTATTTTTGTTTGTCAAATTACATGCTGTCTACTTATAGAATTTATCGGCGGAGCTGTCTAATTGCACGTGCGCCCAACAAACGTTTAATCTCAATTTTCTCTAAACCATGCTCTTAAATCAAAAAATCTTATTTTACATTTCTGATTTAATTTTTCTCGCAGAACCAAATTCCACCTATTTTCTCGAACAAACTCGACACGTGTACCCAACAAACATTCGCCCTCGATTTTCTCTGAACCAAGGCCATAAATCAAAAAATCTTATTCTACATTTCTGATTTATTTTTACTCGCAGAACCAAATTCCACCTATTTTCTCGAACAAACTCGACACGTGTACCCAACAAACATTCGCCCTCGATTTTCTCTGAACCAAGGCCATAAATCAAAAAATCTTATTCTATATTTTCGACTTATTTTTGCCCGTAGAACCGCATTCCGTGCAGTTACCCAATCGCGAGATGCCCAAGCACACGTGCGCCGAGCAAACGTTCGATCTCGATTTTCTCCAAGCCGGGGCCTCCAACGAAAAAACCCCATTCCACATTTTCGACTCGTTTTTACACGTAGAACCGACTCCGTTCGTTAAATTCCTCGCGTATCTCGCCTATGAATATCATTTCGCGTTCGAAGACACTTTGGGGGATCTCGCGTTGGATATTAACGCGAAGGAACGTGGTTAATCGTCGTAGTCGGTCACTCGGGGCGAAGAAACGCAAACGGCCGGCGGGCAGGGGCGTAACAAGCACAGTGGGGAAAAAAAAGAAACGCGGACGGCAATTAACTGTTAACGACGTCGTGTGCATGGTCATTGAAGCCGGTCTCTCTCTATTCATCGACCGATTGGGCCAGCCTTGTACGCGGACCGATAAGATTGCCAGCGAAACGGAACTCGAACGAGAGCAACGGCACCGTTTCGCCGATATCGTACACCTTTGTAATAAACTCTGTCGCGGACCGCATTCCGCGTGTCGTTTCCCCCCTTTCTTCCCTTTCGTTTTCGTTCGCCGCGATGACGACGACGTCGCGGCAATTTTACCGTGACAGAATGTTGCGAAACGCGATAACAGCCTGACGGAGGGGGCAGGGAATACTCGAGGAAGTGAGTTGTTTTGCATAGGAGATAACTCGCCATGAATGACTTATGAGCGTGGCAGGGGTGAGTTGCCTAAAGCCGCGTGCACACTTGTGTGAAAAGCAAGCATCTTGTGCGGATAATCTTCTTATGGTTGCACGCTTTGGAGTTCGTTCTAGATTGTAAATAATTTGTTTGTCGTTGTTTATATTTGTTATATTCGGAATTGTCAATTTGTGTGCACACTTGTGCGAAAAGCATGCTTCGAGTGCTGTTAATCTTCTTATGGTTGCACGCTTTGGAGTTCGTTCTAGATTGTAAATAATTTGTTTGTCGTTGTTTATATTTGTACCTTTTAAATGCAACATGTAATCGAGGAATTGTCAATTTTTGTGCACACTTGTGCGAAAATCAGGCATCGAGTGCGGATAATCTTCTTATGGTTGCACGCTTTGGGGATCGTTCTAGATTCAGAATAATTTGTTTGTCGTTGTTTATATTTGTTGTATTCAGAATTGTCAATTTGTGTGCACACTTGTGCCAACAGCAAACATTGAGTGTGGATAATCTTCTGATGATTGCACGATTTAGGGATGTTTAATACAATTTCGTTCTACATTCTGAAAAATTTGTTTGTCGTTGTTTATACTTGTACCTTTTAAATGCAACATGTAATACAGAAATTGTCAATTTGTGTGCACACTTGTGCGAAAAACAAGCATCGAGTGCGGATAATCTTCTGATTGTTGCACGTTTTCGGGTCGTGGAATACATTTTCATTCTACATTATAAAAAATTTGTTTCTCGTTGTTTATATTTGTA
>NIJG01000229.1:90001-103477 GCA_002201625.1 Euglossa dilemma
TATGAAAAATAAGCTAGGAGAAAAAGGAAAAGCGAAAAGAGAAATTGAATAATCGGATGATATGAGAATTTAGAAAAAGTCGAATGAGCGAAAGAAATAACAACGAATGTACGATTTTAAAGTAAATTTTGAAAGCTTGGTACGTTTAGTGTTAAATAACGAATAAGAGACGATAACGAAGTAGAGTAATTCTATAGTTTTCCTATTTTAGCGAGCTTACAAAAATGTAAGGAAAGCTTCGAATTCTGTTTCCGTTTCTTCACAACGAGATCTTCGAGCGTAAAGTTTTAGATAGTTCCTTCGAAGCTCGTTTCATCTATATTATTTCTTTTTAATTTAGGGATTCACGTATATCAGCCTTTTGGATTTTTACGCGTAAATCATGTTCTAGGTTTATAACTGGATTAACACCAAACGCACGTATTTTTGCTATTTTTACTATAATTACCAGTAGGTAAAGAATTTTTCGCTTTAAGACATAAGCTAGGAGAAAAGCGAAAAAAGAAATTGAATAATCAGATGATATAAGAACGTACAATGTACAATTTTAAAGTAAATTTTAAAAGAGGTCATTTGACTAAGCTTAGTACGTTTAGTGTTAATTATCAAATGTATGTATCTCCATATGTAACACATCCGCACCCTTATCCATCACATACGATCGAAACTACGAGTAACACTCGATCGATCTGGCAAAAAGGAGAACAAATTTCCACCCTCTACACTCTTCTCTAAAGATTAACCCTTTGAGGCGAGTCTCAATCGTCATTTAACCTTTTAGTTACGATGAACTATTCCAAAAAATGTGATTACGAATTTATATGTAGTTTAAGTTTGGAGGTATATTATATAAGAAAAAGTTAAAATATTTTTTCATATGGTTTCCCAATCCTGCTTGTCCTTTTTGATGTAGAAAACATATTTCCGAAAACATATTTCAGAAAATTTGATAGTCTTTTAACTTTCTTATGAAGATTTTTTATCCTTTTAATACTTTGATTATCAATGGACACTTATAGGAGCTTTCAGTATTACAAATGCAAAATTTCTGAGCTCCTATAGGCGTCGATAGTAGTCGAAGGGTTAATTAGATTCTAAAGACTTATATTAATTAATATATCAAATTTAAAATTACCTAAGCAAGATAGAATATCGGAATAAAATAATTCTATATCTTAATTTCCCTACCGTTTCAAAATTTCTTATTTACCGTTTCCAAAAATTTCCTCGACTTCACGGGAGTCTTCAAAGTAAGTCTTCGAATCACTATTTTTTTCACTAATTTTCATAGTAGTCAAAGGGTTTATCAGATTCTAAATATCTATATTAATTAATATATCAAATTTAAAATTACCCAACGAAGACAAAATATCAAAATAAAATAATTCTATCTCTCAATTCCTCTACCGTTTCAAAATTTCTTATTTCCCGTTTCAAAAATCTCCTCGACTCCACGATAGACTTCGAAGTAAGTCTTCGAATTACTATTTCTCTCTAATTATTTTCCTCTAAGATTATCGAGTGCCGACGATTAATTAATATATCAAATTTAAAATTACCCAACGAAGACAAAATATCAAAATAAAATAATTCTATCTCTCAATTTCTCTACCGTTTCAAAATTTCTTATTTCCCGTTTCAAAAATCTCCTCGACTTCATGGGAGAGAGTCTTCGAATCACTATTTTTCTCACTAATTTTCATAGTAATCAAAGGCTTAATCAGATTCTAAAGATCTATATTAACTAATACATCAAATTTCAAATTACCCAACCAAGGTAAAATATCAGATTAAAATAATTCCATCTCTCAATTTTCCTATCGTTTAAAAATTTCTTATTTACCATTTCAAAAATTTCCTCGACTCCACGATAGTTTTCGAACTAACTCTTCAAATTCCTATTTCTCCCCAACAAAAAGATGATCCAGTGCAAAAGGTTAATCAATACATCAAATTTAAAATTACCCAACGAAGACAAAATATCAAAATAAAATAATTCTATCTCTCAATTCCTCTACCGTTTCAAAATTTCTTATTTCCCGTTTCAAAAATCTCCTCGACTCCACGATAGACTTCGAAGTAAGTCTTCGAATTACTATTTCTCTCTAATTATTTTCCTCTAAGATTATCGAGTGCCGACGATTAATTAATATATCAAATTTAAAATTACCCAACGAAGACAAAATATCAAAATAAAATAATTCTATCTCTCAATTCCTCTACCGTTTCAAAATTTCTTATTTCCCGTTTCAAAAATCTCCTCGACTCCACGATAGACTTCGAAGTAAGTCTTCGAATTACTATTTCTCTCTAATTATTTTCCTCTAAGATTATCGAGTGCCGACGATTAATTAATATATCAAATTTAAAATTACCCAACGAAGACAAAATATCAAAATAAAATAATTCTATCTCTCAATTCCTCTACCGTTTCAAAATTTCTTATTTCCCGTTTCAAAAATCTCCTCGACTCCACGATAGACTTCGAAGTAAGTCTTCGAATTACTATTTCTCTCTAATTATTTTCCTCTAAGATTATCGAGTGCCGACGATTAATTAATATATCAAATTTAAAATTACCCAACGAAGACAAAATATCAAAATAAAATAATTCTATCTCTCAATTCCTCTACCGTTTCAAAATTTCTTATTTCCCGTTTCAAAAATCTCCTCGACTCCACGATAGACTTCGAAGTAAGTCTTCGAATTACTATTTCTCTCTAATTATTTTCCTCTAAGATTATCGAGTGCCGACGATTAATTAATATATCAAATTTAAAATTACCCAACGAAGACAAAATATCAAAATAAAATAATTCTATCTCTCAATTCCTCTACCGTTTCAAAATTTCTTATTTCCCGTTTCAAAAATCTCCTCGACTCCACGATAGTCTTCGAACTACCTCTTCAAATTCCAATTTCTCCCCAACAAAACGATGATCGAGCTTAAACGGTTAAAACTGAGCCCAGAAAAACAATAATTATTCGACAACCGCCCATCGCTTACCTCTCCGCCATGCTACTTGACCGCAACAATCTTGTTTCATATTTTCCAGCACCCCCTATTTCTCACCCCTGGAAACGGTGCTTTTCAACCCTGCACGCATCAGGGTGCCGAATTACAGGCCCCTCGGCCTAAGTAAGCCCCAGGGATCGTGAACGAAGATACGCGGACATTAACGTTAATACCGTTACGATTCCTGTTCCTGCGTAACGTTTTGTTGTTGCAAAACTGCTCGCCGGGGTACAAAGCCCCGCCTGGGGTCGATCTAAAGGGGTTCTCTGTGTTGCCTGATTGGCCAGTGATATCGATGCGTCGCCGTGCGTCGGCCAATCGCGCCGCGACGCCGGCTTGCGCGGACGCCGTGGACAGGAGCTGACTTCGCGGTGCCCCGCGCTGCCGTGGACGCCGTCAACGACGACGACGACATCAGGCGACGTCGACGACGTTCTCCGTCGCGTACCCCGCGCGCTACCGCTACCCGCACCGCTCGTAACCATATCTGGACTTAATTATTGGTGAGTGACGCGATCATTTGTTATTTCACGAAAATCATCGACTCGAATTTTCGAGTCTCGAATTTTCTGCGACGTGAGAGTTCTGGTGGATCGTCAAGGGGTGGTTCGAGGACTCCGTGGCCACCATCGCGAAAGCTCGATCGAATTTTAGAACAGTTGTGATGTAGAGAGAGTGTGAAAAGTGCGAGGTGTTTCTCTAAAAAATTCGGTAAGATCGTTTAGAAGGTTTGGAAATTTTTTTATCTCATCATCGGGGAGTGACGAGCTTCTGGGGATGATTCGAGGACTTAGTGTCCACCATCGAGAGAGCTTGAGAGAATTTTTGAAGAATTGTGATGTAGAGAGAGTGTGAAAAGTGCGAGGTGTTTCTCTAAAAAATTCGGTAAGATCGTTTAGGAGGTTTGGAAATTTTTTTATCTCATCATCGGGGAGTGACGATCTCCTGGACTTCCAGTGGATTCTCGGTGTCCACCATCGCGAAAGCTCGATCGAATTATCGAAGAGTGTGAATAATAGTGCGAGGATTTTCTCTAAAATATTCGGTAAGATCGTTTAGGTTTGTAAATATTTTTATCTCATCATCGAGGAGTGACGATCTTCCGGGGGTGGTTCGAGGACTCGGTGTCCACCATCACAGAGCTTAATCGAATTTTAGAAGAGCCAACGTTGTGATTTAGATAGAGTGTGAAGCTTGAGAGAATAATCGAAGAGTTGTGACGTAGAGAGAGTGTGAAAAGTGCGAGGTGTTTCTCTAAAAAATTCGGTAAGATCGTTTAGAAGGTTTGGAAATTTTTTTATCTCATCATCGGGGAATAACAATCTTCCGGGGATGATTCGAGGACTTGGTGTCCACCATCGCGAAAGCTCGATCGAATTTTCGAAGAGCCAGCTTTGTGATATAGTTAGAATGTGAAAAGTGCGAGGTGTTTCTCTAAAAAATTCGGTAAGATCGTTTAGGAGGTTTGGAAATTTTTTTATCTCATCATCGGGGAGTGACGATCTCCTGGACTTCCAGTGGATTCTCGGTGTCCACCATCGCGAAAGCTCGATCGAATTATCGAAGAGTGTGAATAATAGTGCGAGGATTTTCTCTAAAATATTCGGTAAGATCGTTTAGGTTTGTAAATATTTTTATCTCATCATCGAGGAGTGACGATCTTCCGGGGGTGGTTCGAGGACTCGGTGTCCACCATCACAGAGCTTAATCGAATTTTAGAAGAGCCAACGTTGTGATTTAGATAGAGTGTGAAGCTTGAGAGAATAATCGAAGAGTTGTGACGTAGAGAGAGTGTGAAAAGTGCGAGGTGTTTCTCTAAAAAATTCGGTAAGATCGTTTAGAAGGTTTGGAAATTTTTTTATCTCATCATCGGGGAATAACAATCTTCCGGGGATGATTCGAGGACTTGGTGTCCACCATCGCGAAAGCTCGATCGAATTTTCGAAGAGCCAGCTTTGTGATATAGTTAGAATGTGAAAAGTGCGAGGTGTTTCTCTAAAAAATTCGGTAAGATCGTTTAGGAGGTTTGGAAATTTTTTTATCTCATCATCGGGGAGTGACGATCTCCTGGACTTCCGGTGGATTCTCAGTGTCCACCATCGCGAAAGCTCGATCGAATTATCGAAGAGTGTGAATAATAGTGCGAGGTGTTTCTCTAAAAAATTCGGTAAATTCGGTAAGATCGTTTAGGAGGTTTAGAAATTTTTTTATCTCATCATCGGGGAGTGACGAGCTTCAAGGGGTGGTTTGAGAACTCGGTGTCCATCATCGCGAAAGCTTGAGAAAATAATCGAAGAGTTGTGATATAGAAAGAGTGTGAAAAGTGCGAGGTGTTTCACTAAAAAATTGGGTAAGATCGTTTAGAAGGTTTAGAAATTTTTTCATCTCATCATCGAAGAGTGACGAGCTTCCGGGGGTGGTTTGAGGACTCGGTGTCCACCATCACGAAAGCTCGATCGAATTGTCGAAGAGTGTGAATAATAGTGCGAGGATTTTCTCTAAAAAATTCGGTAAATTCGGTAAGGTCGTTTAGGAGGTTTAGAAATTTTTTTATCTCATCATCGGGGAGTGACGAGCTTCCGGGGGTGGTTTGAGAACTCGGTGTCCATCATCGCGAAAGCTCGATCGAATTTTCGAAGAGTTGTGATGTAGAGAGAGTGAGAAAAGTGCGAGGTGTTTCTATCAGAAATTCGGCAAGATCGTTTAGAAGGTATAGAATCTTTTTTATCTTATCATTGGGGAGTGTCGATCTTCTGGGGGTGGTTTGAGGACTCGGTGTCCACCATCGCGAAAGCTCGATCGAATTTTCGAAGAGTTGTGATGTACACAGCGACTGTGAATAATAGTGCGAGGTGTTTCTCTAAAACATTCGGTAAGATCGTTTAGAATGTTTAGAAATTTTTTATCTCATCATCAGGGAGTGACAATCTTCTGGACTTCCGGTGGACTCTGAGTCCATCATCGCAGAGCTTAATCGAATTTTCTAAGAGCAAGCGTTGTGATCTAGTTAGAATGTGAACAGTGCGAGGTGTTTCTCTCAGAAATTAGATAAGATCGTTTAGAAGGTTTAGAAGTCTTTTCTGTGTCACCACCGGGATGTGACGATCTTCTGGACTTCCGGTGGTCTCGATATCCACCATCGCAGAGCTTAATCGAATAATCGAAGAGCCAGCGTTGTGATATAGACAGCGAGTGTGAAAAATAGTGCGAGGTGTTTCTCCCAGGAATTTTGTAAGATTTAAGATCGTTTAGAAGCTTTAGAATTTTTTTTATCTGACCACCGGAAAGTTAGGATCTTCTAGGGGTGGTTTCAGGATACGGTGTCCACCATCGCGAAAGCTCGATCGAATTTTCGAAGAACCAGCGTTGTGATATAGACAGAAAGAGTTAATAACAGTGCGAGGTGTTTCTCTCTGAAATTCGGTAAGATCTAAGATCTTTTAGAAGGTTTAGAATTTTTTTTATCTCATCACCGGAAAGTGACGATCTTCTGGACTTCCGGTGGACTCCGTATCCATCATCGCGAAAGCTCGATCGAACTTTCGAAGAGTTGTAATTTAGTTAGAGTGTGAACAGTGCGAGGTGTTTCTCTCAGAAATTCGGTAAAATCGTTTAGAAGGTTTAGAAATTTTTTTTATCTCATCACCGGAAAGTGAGGATCTTCTGGACTTCCGGTAGATTCGGTGTCCACCATCGCGAAAGCTCGATCGAATTATCGAAGAGTGTGAAAAATAGTGCGAAGTGTTTCTCTCAGAAATTCGATAAAATAATTTAGTAGCTTTAAAAATCTTTTATTTCTCACCACCGGAGAATAAGGATCTTCTGGACTTCCGGTAGACTTGATATCCACCATATCAGAGCTTAATCGAATTTTCCAAGAGCCAGCGTTGTGATATAGACAGAGTGTAAAGCTTGATAGAATAATCGAAGAGTTGTGACGTAGAGAGTGAGTGTTTCTTTCAAAAATTCGATAAAATCGTTTAAAACGTTTAGAAATCTTTTCTATCTCACCACCGGGGAGTAACGATCTTCTGAACTTCCGGTATACACCAGAGCTTGATAAAATAATCGAAGAACCATCAATTTGTGATATAATTAGAATGTGAACAGTGCGAGAGAAATCGGTAAGATCATTTAGAAGCCTTTTTTATCTTATTACCGGAAAGTGACGAATCTTCTGGACTTCCGGTGAATTTTTCGGACTCAAACGCAGTGATTCGAAGTGGAGTTTGCCTGGTGCGAGTGAAAGTGTGGAAAAGGACGATTTGGAAGGATCGATTCGGTGAATCGTGTTCCTGGAAGGATACCAGGGAGATTTGTGCAAGGTCGGATCGTGGGGATGTCAGGGATCGGGAAAATATCAGCGACTTTTTCGTATTGATCTGCTGGCCAAGTGCATCGGGCTTCATTTCGTTTCACACCCTACTTTCTCCTCCTTTTCCCCCGCTAAATCTCGTCTTTTTCATGTAGGAACTCGATATGGAACGAAACATCCCTAAAGAAATATTAATCGAGATGTGATCGAATTTCCATTTTCATTTCTTTTCATTTAACATCGAGTTTCAATTGTTCGTTGTAGATTTTTGAGAAATGTAAATGAGCGTCAAATTTTCATATGAATTTCTATCATTTTTTTTAGTTCCTGGATTCATTTCGTTTCACACTTTACTTTCTCTTCCTTTTCCCCCGCTAAATCTCGTCTTTTTCGTGTAGGAACTCGATATGGAACGAAACATCCCTAAAGAAATATTAATCGAGATGTGATCGAATGAGATTTTCATTTCATTCCATTTAATATCTTGTTCCAATTGTTCGTTGCAGATTTTTGAGAATATCTGATCGAATGAGATATTCGGAATTTTCATTTCTTTCCATTTAATATCGAGTTCCAATTGTTCGTTGCAGATTTTTGAGAATATCTGATCGAACGAGACATTCGGAATTTCCAATTTTATTTCTTTCCATTTAATATCGAGTTCCAATTGGTCGTTGCAGATTTTTGAGAATATCTGATCGAATGAGATATTCAGAATTTTCATTTTCATTTCTTTCCATTTAAAATTGAGTTCCAATTGTTCGTTGCAGATTTTTGAAAATTGGAAATGAGAGTCAAATTTTCATATGAATTTCTATCATTTCTTTGAGTTCCTGGATTCATTTCGTTTCACACTCTACTTTCTCTTCCTTTTTTCCAGTTAAATCTCGTTTTTTTCGTGTAGGAAGTCGATATGGAACGAAACATCCCTAAAGAAATATTAATCGAGATGTGTTCGAATGAGATTTTCATTTCTTTCCATTTAATATCGAGTTCCATTTGTTCGTTGCTGATTTTTGGGAATATCTGATGGAACGAGATATTCGGAATTTCCAATTTTATTTCTTTCCATTTAATATCGAGTTCCAATTGTTCGTTGCAGATTTTTGAGAATATCTGATCGAATGAGATATTCGGAATTTTCACTTTCATTTCTTTTCATTTAACATCGAGTTCCAATTGTTCGTTGCAGATTTTTGAAAATTGGAAATGAGAGTCAAATTTTCATATGAATTTCTATCATTTCTTTGAGTTCCTGGATTCATTTCGTTTCACACTCTACTTTCTCTTAATTTTCTCCAGTTACATCTCGTCTTTTTCGTGTAGGAACTCGATATGGAACGAAATACCCCTAAAGAAATATTAATCATGTCATTCGGAATTTTAGTTTCGAGTAATCTATGTCTTGTTCGAGTTCCAATTGTTCGTTGTAGATTTTTGAGAAACATAAATGATAATCAAAATCAATTTTTCTTAGAAATTTCTTTCATTTTGTCGAGTTCCTGCATTCATTTCGTTTCACAACCTACTTTCTCCTCCTTTCCCCCGCTAAATCTCGTCTTTTTCGTGTAGGAACTCGATATGGAGCGAAACATTCATAAAGAAATATTAATCGAGATGTGATCGAATGAGATATTCGGAATTTACAGTTTTAAGCAATCTATATCTCATTTCTTTCCATTTATCATCGAGTTCCAATTTTTCCTTGTAGATTTTTGAGAATTGGAAATGAGAGTCAATTTTTCACAGGAATTTCTTTCATTTCTTAGAGTCCTCTAAATATTTAATTATAATCAAACACAGCGCTAATAAAAGCGTATCGAATATTTTATATCATTTTTCAATTTAAAAAGACAATCGATATCAAGTTCCAATTGTTCGTTGCAAATTTTTGAGAAACGAAAATGAGAATCAAAATCAATATTTCACAGGAATTTCATTCACTTCTTATAATCCTCTAAATATTTCATTTTTAATTATAATTAAACACAGCGCTAATAAAAGCGTATCGAATATTTTACATCATTTCTCGAGTTTAAAAGACAATCGATATTTATTATATTTCATTCGAATTTCATTTGTTCGTTGCAGATTTCTGAGAAGCGTAGATGAGGAATCAATTATTCACAGGAATTGAAAAATTCATTTTAGTCCTCTAAATATTTCATTTTTAATTATAATTTGTCACAGCGCTAATAAAAGCGTATCGAATATTTCACATCATTTCTCGAGTTTAAAAGACAATCGATATCAAGTTCCAATTGTTCGTTGCAAATTTTTGAGCAAACGAAAATGAGAATCAAAATCAATATTTCACAGGAATTTCATTCACTTCTTATAATCCTCTAAATATTTCCTTTTTAATTATAATTAAACACAGCGCTAATAAAAGCGTATCGAATATTTCACATCATATCTCGAGTTTAAAAGACAATCGATATTTGAACCAGTTTTATACACTTGACAGAGCGTGCTGGGAGAGGGAGAGAGAGAATTTTGGCACGTCATGTGAAGAATCAGAGGGAAACGCATCCCCATGAGAACTTGCATGAGCCCATTAAACGAAATCGCTCGTTTCCATCTTCGTCGTTCCACCCTAGCTCGTTAACACACGTGCTGTGCATTTTCTGCCTTTTGTCTGTCACGTGCCGTTTTAATATCCGTCAGCCATTGTTCCGCTATACGTCTCTTTGCGATCCAGTCGATAGTGTGCCAACAATTTTTTTCCCCCTGCTAAAAGTCGCCTCTTCTATGACAGTTTCTGTCTCCATCGACCCGTTTCCTGTGAAATATCGCGTTAAACATCGTCCTTCCGTTCAAATATTCCTCGATGGCTTCCTGACGAAGGAATAACCATGAAATTTGTCGTATTTGTTTTATTTTATGTACGATTGGCAAATTGTATTAATTTCTGTCGCATGTTTGATATTTTTAACTTAATTTTTTGGATTTTAATTATAGTTTGATTTCTCTCAAGGATTTTTAGTTATGGAAGAAATAAAATTATTAATTTAAATTGTTAATTAATTTCTAGGTGGAAATTTTTATGTTCACTTATGCCGAGTTGAAGTTTTTGGTTATTAGTATTTATATTTTGTTTAAAGTCTCAGAATTTTCTTTTTTTCTTTATATTTTGTTATTAAAGCTTGGAAGCTTATTAACAAACTTGATTCTTTTCGCATTCTGGAAAGGAAAAATTATGGCATAAAGGAATATAATGAAAGATTCTTCAATCCGAATCAAAATTATTAACTTCTAGATTCAAATTTATATATTTTCTTTTTTAACTTTTGGATTCAAATTTTTCTATTCTCTTATAACGAGTTGAAATTTTTGGTTATTAGAATTTATATTTTGTTATTATATTTCATTTAAAGTCTCAGACTTCTCCTTTTTTCCATATTTCGCTATTAAAGCTCGGAAGCTTATTAACAAACCAAAAAATATTCTCCTCGAATTCTGAAACTATAAATTAACACAATGAAAATTATATCAATCAAAGAGTTACTTCTTCTCTAATTCCTTTTTCAGATAAACTTCTTTATTTCTTTTTTTTATTTCGTCACGTTTTATTGATTCATCGAGACCTGAGCCACTATTAAATTTTCACAGGAACGAGATATGAAATTTTCTACCATCTTTTCAAATAATTTATCGGGGCTCGTAATGTATCGCTGGATGTTTGGCGGAAAAGCTTAGGCGAAAAATACGAGCGGTGCGTTTCTTCTCGCATTTTCCACCCCTGAAGACGATCCCCGGAGAGTTCGGGGATTAGGGTTGGAGAGACTACCACTCCAAACAAACACCCCTGCTCTGGGGTTCCCCTTGCTCCTCGATATCGAGAACGAACGTTTCTACACAGCCGTTCGGAGGAGAAAATCCGATGGATTTAAACGTTCGAACGATGAAATCGTTTGCAAACTCGACAGTTGTTCGTGGAGAATAGCAGCACCATAATGAAATTCAGAGAAATATGGTTTTCTCGAATATCTTTGTGCTATTTTATCGTTTATTCGGTAAATAGGAAAATAGTGGATGATTATTACTCTTAAATATCGTTTATCGAACGCTCGAACATCTTTTAATCTCTTCGATAATTATTTTAAGTTAGATCTGTAGTTATGTCATCATTAAATTCGAATTCTAAAGCTGAAAATTAGAAATTTCTGAGTGAAATCAAATTTTCGCAAGTAAATTTCATGTGAATGACAAAAATCTCGATCCATTTTTATCGTTTATTCGTTAAATAAGAAATTAGTGGATGATTACACTAAAATATCGTTTATCGAGTGTTTGAACATCGCTTAATCTATTCGACAATCATTTTGAGTTATGTCTGTAGTTATGTCATCATTAAATTCGAATTTTGAAGCTGAAAATCCGAAATTTCTCAATGAAAACAAATTTTCGTTAGTAAATCTCGTGTGGATGACGAAAATCTCGAGCTAATTTTATCGTTTATTCGTTAAATAGGAAATTAGTGGACGATTACTCTTTAATATCGTTTATCGAACGTTCAAACATCTTTTAATCTCTTCGATAATTATTTTAAGTTATGTCTGTAGTTATGTCATCATTAAAATCGAATTTTGAAGCTATAAATCGAAAATTTCTCGATGAAAACAAATTTTCGCAAATAAATCTCGTGTGAACGAGGAAAATTTCGAGCCATTTTTATCGTTTATTCGTTAAATAAGAAATTACAGGATAATTATTCTTAAGTATCGCTTATCCAGTGTTTGAACATCCCTTAATCTATTCGACAATTATTTTGAGTTATGTCTGTAGTTATGTTGTCACCAAATTCGAATTCTAAAGCTGAAAATCGGAAATTTCTCGATGAAAACAAATTTTCGCTAATAAATCTCACGTAGATGATGAAAATCTGGAGCCATTTTATTGTTTATTCGTTAAAGAGGAAATTAGTGGATAAAGTATTGCTTATCGAGTGCTTAAACATCCTTTAATCTCTTCGACAATTATTTTTTTGCCTCGTAGTCTAGTATTTCATCACCAAATTCGAATTCTGAAGTTGAAAATCGAAAATTTCTAGGTGAAATCAAATTTTTGCTTGCAAATCTCGCGTGGATGACGGAAATCGGCTAAATTCTTCGAAATTTGAGATATTCGGGAGGAATTCGTGACGCAGAAATGTTTGAGCAGATTTGATAAAAAAATCTGTAACAAAATATTCGAAATTCTTGTGACAAAATTAAACGATCGTTCTCTCTCCATTTTGTAATTTTATAGCCGGTCGAGGAATAATCATATTAGATAAATAGTGTAAAATATCTGCTACCATTTATCGAAATACCTGTACTGCTTTTACTGTCGCTTTAGAATTAAAAATTTGCACAAGTATGATATTTAATATATTTTTCTGTACGAGAAGTAAAATGATGGCGGATCTATCGAGATACCTGTACAGCTATTAGAATTAAAACTTCGCACAGGTACGATATTTAACATATTTTCATGTAAGAGAAGTTAAAGTGATAGTGAATCTATCGAGGTACCTGTACAGTTTTTAGAATTAAAAATCCGCACAGCTACCATATAGCTGTGACAAAATATTTAAAATCCTTATGATAAAATTAAACGATCACTCTCTGTCCATTTTGTAAACTTTCAGAATAAAAAATCCGCACAAGTATGATATTTAATATATTTGATTTGATAAATATAGGTCGTGTACCTGTAACAAAATATTTAAAATCCTTATGATAAAATTAAATGATCGTTCTCTCTCCATTTTGTAAACTTTTAAAATTAAAAATCCGCACAAGTATGATATTTAATACATTTTCATGTAAGAGAAGTAAAGTGATCGTGGATTTATCTTGATACCTGTACAGCTTTTAGAATTAAAAATCTGCACAGGTACGATATTTAACATATTTAACTGAATCAATAATACTTCATGTACCTATAACAAAATATTAAAAATCCTTATGACAAAATTAAACGATCACTCTCTCTCCATTTTGTAAATTTTTATAATTAAAAATCCGCAGAGGTATCATATTTAACATATTTAATTTAATCAATAACACTTCATATACCTGAAACAAAATATTTAAAATCCTTATGATAAAATTAAACGATCACACTCTCTCCATTTTACAAGCTTTTAGAATTAAAAATC